>JAODTR010036009.1:0-20734 GCA_025399935.1 Amblyopsis rosae | reverse complement strand
GGTCCAGGCTGGTTCATACTGGTTAGTGCTGGTGTAGTGCTGGTCCAGGCTGGTTCATACTGGTTAGTGCTGGTGTAATGCTGGTCTAGCTGGTACACCAGCAAACCAGCATTACAGCAAAACATGCCTAATGCTGGTGACCAGCAATGCTGGATGTTTTAGCAGGGATATCATGGGTTATAAAGTGTGTCCTCATGCATATAATGCTACTATCTACTAGCACCAGGTTTACACAGAACACAACCTTCAAAAAGGAAATAATGGCATTCAGCTTGGAAAGCGCAGTGTAAACAGACAGACTGAGAACACTCCGCACGGCAGTTGGGTTTGAACCCCTGACCTTTGGTTTTGATTTACGCTTCATGTGCTAATGATCAAAGTAAAAATCGAAAGGCCTTTTTACTTAGTCTCTAATAAGATGAACGTTCCCATCTCACCGGCAGCTTATCGGTCCTCTGCCTGTGAATGTCAACACATTAGCTGAGATGCCACTGTGCTCTAGACAGACACACCTTCCAATCAACTGACATGCACCTGTCACATGCTTGCAATGTCTCCTAATATCCTTGAGCTCCCATAGGATTATAGACACTAGAACGCAGACACTGTCCATGTCTTAAAGTGGCTCTATATGACATGTTATGGCACTAGAGTGGGCCACACGTGCACACACATGCTAACGTGCCTTACACACGCTAACGTGCACACACAAACTGTGATGTCATTCTCTGCCCAGGATGCCAGCTATATTAAAATATGGTATATCGGACCTATATGGTCTCATCCAATGAAGATGAGCCGTCCTAATCTCCCACCCAGTAAGGTCTCAGCCATGAATCTCAAACACGGGAGAAGTCGGGATCTGTCTGGTCAAGGCGATGTCCCTCCTGCTCTCCTCACATTTTCCCTCCCCTCCTCTGCTCATTCCTCTCCCCTCCTCTCTTATCTTCTCTCGCCTCCTCTTATCTCCTCTCCTCTCCTTTCCCTCCTCCTTTCCTCTCCTCTCCCATCCCCTCTCCTCCTCCACTCCACTCTGTATTCATTAGCAGGCCAGGCATGGCCAGGCACTGGAGCAGATCTTCCCCGCTCCGCAGGAGCCGTGCTGAGAGAGCCGGAGACGGGCCGCATCTGGACCGGCGACGGGGACCCCGCTGCAGGTTGACTGGGCAGGCAGCAGGGGGCCTCGGAGGAGCCATTCGTTTCTCAGCTCAACAGATAATTTCTCTAATTAACCTTAAGGTGCAACGCTCACTGAAAAACACTGCCAGGCACCTGCTGGGGGAAGGGGGGGGAAGGTTCAGAGAGGAGAGACAACCTCTCAGCAGTCAGTTTTGTGTAATTCCAAGGTGCCACCACTAGGGGACCTCAGGATGGGCGTGAATGTAACAGCGACGGAGGGTATGGGGTTTGCCGTCCAGGAGGTGCAGAGAGTGGACTGCATTTATACAGCGCGTTTCTAACCTTCCAGCCACTCATAGCACTGTACATTATTGCCTCACACACACACATTCACACACCGATGGTGATTGCTGCCACGCAAGGTGCAACCAACCACGAGAGCGGTTAGATGTCTTGCTCATGGACACCTGGACACTTGGTGAGGACTTAGCCGGGATTGAACCAGCGACTTTTGAATCACCTGTCGCCCCGCCCACAAAATGGCAGCCAGACCAAACAGCCCTGCACCTTGTTATTCACATAATAATGAAAAGGCTGTCTGTCACTGTGGCTCCTTGTTCAAGCCACCAGTGAAAATGATAAGCTGACAGAGCTACTGTGCAGTCTTCCCCATTACCAGTGTGTGTGTGTGTGTGTGTGTGTAAGGGGGGGGGGGTGTTGCTGCAGTCAACCTGCTCAGCTCAGAGGACGCACAGCGTTCAGACTTCCTATTTACCAACAACCGGCGTCCCTGGGGGCAAGACTACGGACCCCCGCAAAATAAATCCAAAATGGCTATCCCAGTAAGATCTCCCCGGGCCTAGAGAGGTCCGTGCTTCAGACTGAGAAATGTGTAATTCCACAGCCATCTGGCTGGAGAGTGGGAATTTAAGAGCGTCGTGGATGCCAGCCTGATGCCACATCTCGGAATGGGCTATTGCTTTCCAAATGGCTTTGGGCTGTCTGTCTCTCCATGTATGTGTGCCACAGCTATAGCTTGTTTTCCACCCCCCTCCCCCCCCCCACCCCCCCCACCCCCTGCCACCACTCCCCTTCTCAGAGTTTAAAAAGTAATCTTTTCTCCAAGCATGGCAGTATTTGATAAGGCATCTTAACTGGGTCAAGGACTTGTTACAAAGCCACTGAACAGTAATTAAAGCGTGCCGCGATGCTACACTATAGCAGCCGTCAGATTGAAATCCATTGCCGGATTTGGAAGGGGCCATTGTTTCACTTCTCTCATGAGTAAAATGATTTTCTTGCACATTTTCTCCTTTTTTTCCTTCTCCTCCAAGACAAGTCTGTAATTAAGCTAGCGTCGTTATTGTCAGGTTTCCGCAGGAGCCGGAACGGCACCGCGCTAACGCAGATATTACAGTGAGCATGTACACTGTCCGCATGGTGTAAGCGGCAGCATGCTAGATGGATGAATACAATGAGTTCCTACCTGGAAGCATATGAACAATTGAATCCATACTGTACCTTTTGTACAATAGTTTGCAATCGGTTGATACATTTTTCATACAGGGCCTAAAGTTTACTGAAATGGTCGTGATTGTGTGTAGATTACTGTAAATTGTCGTTTGAATGTGTAAACCATAGTAGCTCTCTAATCATACTGTAGACCTATGTGCATTGCTGTTACAGGCTATAGGGGTTGGGTTAAGCTAGAACATTTCATCTTAAAGGGGAATTGCAGTCGTCGTATTGCCGTTTTCAAAGCATTCCTGAGCTCTAAAACGTCACTAAGTTTGTTCTCTTGTTTTACCCAGATGAAAGAGAATGAACATTCTGGACCCCAGCAACATGTCAGTGAAGGGTACATTATAATTACTTTTTATGTTTACAAGTACCGGTACTCGCATCCAAGATGTCGGCAGTCGTACTGCCTGGTACAGAGCTCTTGTTTAGGGGAGGGAATAAGCCAAACTCAAAATAAGAGTGACACAACGAATATGCAGAAGTTATGTTGATTTCGGGGTATTGTCGTAGATATAGCATATTTTTTTTAAATTACAAAATGTATTTTTTTTACCACTTCACAGTGTTTTAATGTGCAAAATCCCCTACATGTTGCAGGGGAGCTTCATTAGCACTGTAGGCCTCTGTAACATGATATCTTCAGTAAGGGGGCGACTATGGGCTCCTACAAAGTAGGCTGCTGTTAAACCCTGGGGCAGCCTGCTGCAGCCCTGCGTGTGTGTGGTGTTTGTGTTTCTTCTGAGCGTAGCACAGAGCAGAGCCTCTAGCGGAGCATTTGAAGTTTTTAATCTGGCGCTCCAGACATGAAGGTCACCTTTAACTTGCCTCTTTTTATTCGCTCTTCCTTAGCGCATGGGCTAGCGCTGGGAAGCTCGCCTATTTCACACACTATTAAAATAACCCTGCTAATGCGGGCAGTGAAGTCCTTGGCTTCTGGGATGGAAAATGATGGCGTTTTTGAATCCCGTCTTTCAGAAAAGACCTTAGGCATCCCGCGCAGGGTTTATGACCCAAAGATTAGTCACTTCTCTGAGCGCAATGTACGGCCGCGGGCTATTTCTGCCAGAAACTGATTTTCATATTGATGTGCGATGTTCAGTCCTCTCCAGTGCACATATTGGCTCATGCATCACCTGGACTCCACCGCTGTCAGGCTCCAGTGATAGCAAGCGAAGTAGACAAGTCCTCCGTTCATACATAAACAAGACGCCACTAGTATGCATTACATTTTGAGGCCCTGGGTGTGTAGACAACACATTTCACTACCATTAAGGCTGCGTGCTCAATCACCATTTACATTCTTCATTTCCTTTGTCAAAGCATGCTTCTGATGTTCACACATCAAGCATGCTGATGCTTGATGTCAGTCCAAACCAAGGACTGACTGCATATTTGTTTGGAGTTACCAATTTCCATTCACTATTGACTATTGCTCACGCACCTATGCTCATTAGGCATATGTGGTGTTTTTTGAGGGGGCGCTTTTGAGCAACATAAAATGGGAATAGGCCTATAACAGGGACGTTACAAGACATCCCTGTATCAGGTATTAACCCCCCCAAATATATATATAATTAGAAATGACAGGCATAAGCTATAATCAGTACCTGGTAGTTGGCAGATAGATGGTCAACAATGTGAACAATAACATTTATATTTCATACTGTAGTTATATTGTAGCAAACCTCTCTCTCTCTCTCTCTCTCTCTCTCAAAAGTATTGTATTGACAGCACTAAATGACCCACCCTCTTCCACGGGGTTCCTTGATTTGTGTGTGTGATTCGAATTCTGTATTTAAGTATTTAGTGAGTATTTTTCACTTCAATGTTGGCCTTATCTTTTTAGTACGTAGGGCAACAGGAACTATTAGATTGTACAACAATTGCAATATTGATAGGACAACATTACAGAATGTTACTCAACTTGTTTCTTTATTTTGACTACTGACATCGCGTTTAATAATAAAATAAAATAGTAATAAAACCACTTGTGCGCCTTTTGGAGTTGGGAGTCATATATAGACAAATGTCTGTCTAACACACCCTTGACCAAAAACAAGATAGATTTGACACCAGTTGATGTTTTGATGCTTAATTATTTTCCCAAGGGTGAAACATGCCCCCAGACCACCTTTCAAGCTTTGCCCCTCTATAAATATCTCCTGAGCCTATCTGTGTTACTATACTATATTGTGTTAAGTGTAACTGCACCCTAAAATTATTTTTTTGAGTAATGTGATTGATCTGTAATGAGACACATTAGTGCTGGTGTAAATATTGAAAAAAAAATCCTGTTAATACATAAATCTGCATTTTATGTGATGATGAAAACGGATCGTTATATCCGTTAAAAATCAACCCAGGACCTGGATGGTTTTTAACGGTGCACTAAAATTCACTGAGCTCCGTGACGCATTTTTTCAAATGCGTTTAGTGGGTGGAGTCAGGCTCAGAACTGGGGTGCAGTTTCACTTTAATATTTTTAAACTTCTTTGTCGGGAGAGATCAATGCTCGTTTGCTTTGAGCTACGTGACTCGATCATCTATGCCAAATATACTGCCCATGTTTTGCCCACATCAGAGGGAAAAAAAGCAGTCGTAAAATTACACAGATCTGAGCTCTGCGTACAGTACGCCACACAGAGAAGGACCGAGTAGAGATTATCTCCGGTCAGATGCGTCTTTTCTTGCAGGAGAATTGGGCCACCTCCTGCTGATGGGAAGCTTGGAGCTGTGGGGAGCCTATGATAGTTTGTCAAATAACGCATACTGTCTCTGAATACGCTATCCAGCTTTAGCAAGCGGTATCCTCTTAATACCAATGTCAGCACGTTATCCGTCATACTTTAGACAAACGTTTTCCTTAACGTGAATGTTTGGCGGTAATGCAGCATTAGTTCCGCGAAAAATGTCATGCCTGTTTGTGCATAACGTTTTCTGGCGGATAGGTAAATCCATCACATTTAGGTTGTTTATTCAACGTAAAGCTGTAGGCTACAGGATAGATTGGTTGGTGCCACTCTCTGGTGATCTTTAAAGCTGTTGTACGATTATTTTCTTCCAACGTGTGTTGGCTACGCAGAAATTGGTGGGAAGTAGGCTACACTGGCAGAGGTGCCATGCTATTGGTTTCACTTATTATCACAATATTAACACGAGAAAACATGAATATTTAACAGATAAAAGTATAAAATAATAAGTATATATATCATTTATAAGAGACATATCACTGCCAGTTTGACATGCCAGTTTGAATGGAACTCTATATGGAGACGTCTGTATCGGCAAATATGGCAGTTGGAGTAAAAAATAAGTCTTATTTATGATATATTAAGCCAAGCCAATTGACACAAGCCGACAGTTGCTCATATTTAGCAGAATTATCACCTTAATCATGCTTGCCGTGTCGCACGGTGCGTGGCCCTTCGCCTATGGCGCGCGAGGCACGCTCGTTTCGAGCAATTTATATTCCACGCGACCTGGAATTTGCGTTGTTGTAGCGATATTTTCCAACACAAACAGTGGCACTATACAAAATCAGTAGGAACGGCACAATGTTGTTGAGGAAGTTGTCAAACTGTCTTTTAATATTGTTTTGAGAATGTGTAGCCTACAACGCCGTTACAGTGTACCTCTCAGTGTAACCTCTCAAGGAACAAGATGTATGTTTGGTGTTGCTTTCACTTGGAAAGGGCCAGCACATAGCCTACTGTTCGCCAGGTTGTAAATAAATAGTTAGGCCACTTCTCATGTCTTTATAGTTGAATCAGACTAGATATTAAAGTAGGCCTAGAACAATGTTTAAATGATCTTAATAAACCTTTACTCTAGGCCTAGAGAAGTGCACTTACATGGGCATTACACTACTGTACATGTCAATTTTAGAACGGGAGGTTTCCGACCATCTGACATCAACAGGAATATTTTCTGTTTTAATTTTGCATCAGCGATTAGAATTAGAATGCCAACTAGGGGCATTGGCCTATTCTTAAAATCTAGCAGCCGCTAAAGTGCACATAGGCCTACAGATGGGAAATTACATGTTATTTTAGACCTTATATATATGACATTTTATGTTTGAACTCTGCTGTATTTAGCTGTTAAGCATTGCAATGAGGCAATGCCTATTTATAAAACATTCTGTGGTTCACAATCGTTGCTCTGTCCCGATCTATTCTTTCTGGCTCTTCTGCAGTCCATCTGCATTATATTATATGGAGAAGTCCGCGCCAGTTACAAATAACGGTGGTGCGTGCCAAGGCTCAGGACAGGCACACAGGAACAACGTGCCAGGCCGCGCTCACAAATGTTACGTAATTTATGGCGCACGGCGCTCACAACATTGCGACTGTCAAGTATAAACCAGGCTTTTGACCTTACCAAGACGGTTGATGAGTGGCCAGTCTTGCCTATAAAGACTTTGATTTAGGCCATTCTAGTGTTAAAGAAGGCTGTGTCAGTCCTCGTTCACATTTTTTAGCTGTAACTGTACACATTCGGTGGCAATGTGGGGAGGATTCCTGTGCCTGGCCTCAGACAGCCATCTTGTAGTCCATGAGCTATGACTCCACAGCAAAGGTACTAGTGTGCCTGATTCAGTACAGATTGCATTTTATTGAACCGGGGCTTGTCAGCGTTTTTGGTGAGCTGGTAAAATATAATTGTGTCATCCTTTATGAAGCAGTGTTGGGGTGACAGAGCTTACTGATGCTTCATTACTCTGCGTTCTACTGGGGTGTGAAGAAGGGACATTCTCTCTTTGATGAATAACGCCGATCTCTCACACGAAGTCAAGGTAACGCACCCTCACAATGGCAGTGTGCTCCACTGGATGTATATAGATCATTTCAAATTAAATCAATTTAGCTGAGGAATTAGAGCTGGTGGCCATAATGGCTCTTATCTGACACTCATCAATACCCATATTGATCGGCACATAAGATTGGACATTGTAACTGGAAAGAAAGAACTGAAAAAAATGCCACGCATGCAAATATGGCGGGCAGCGAACGACAGCTGCTTATCAATCATTATTGTCTTTGAACCACTAGATTACTCTGAGCCCAGGAAAGCCAGGGTAATTGAACATTTAATAATACCGAATCTCTTCAATTGCAAACCTGGGAAACGGCATGATGCCGTCATTAGGACATCACTTTGAATATGATCAATAAAAAATATGCCTACATGTCCCATCACACTTGGTTTACAGTTTGGATAGCTAAAACCTACAAACATTTCATCCACAAAAATATGTGAAGAATACTGTATGTACACCACAGGGCAAAGCACTGATCAGACAGATAAGGAGGTTTGCATTAACTCCAGTATAAAGATTGTGCAACATTGCGAGAACTGATCTCCTACACCACAGATCTCTATTACGAGTGAAAGTCAGAGTGATTGTGCTTTTCCAAAATTGTAAACAAATTCCACAATTCAACTGTAGAGTGATTTATCAACCGTCTTTGGTGTGCAGGCACTCACTAGGGCCATAAACATATTTTTTATGAATAGAAAACTGGGCCATTTGACTATTCAAGTGAACATTTCATTAGATTGGGTTTAGCCTCGAACACCAGTGAGTATACTGTAAATGAAAGAGAAAGGGCCTTGCGCACCAACGTTTTCATCTCCTATGCACAATAAAGCTTGAACCCAGGAGAGTACGGATATTTAAAATCTAGTGAATGGATGTAAGCTGCAAATGGTGTTTAATAAAACCAAAGACTCATTTAGTTCATTTAATGCACAGAAGGATGATAAAGTATAAGCAAGTCTGCTGGGAATGAAGGTTCGTATTTTCCCTTACTCAAGGTAGGGATTAAATGAAATGACACTGTTATTGGTGGAAACCATTGGCATCATGTCATCACTGTGTAGTTTCAATGCCCTGCATCATAACAGTTCCCAACTGTCATCCTGGACAGAACGTTCTCCCTTTGAGCAACATTCAGTTTCAGGTGCTATTGTACTATAAACGGGAGTGGCAGGACAGGTCAGAGATGATTGGTTAGAATCCAGAAGTGATGTCACACCTGGGGTGAAATCATCAGGATGGTGGAATGTTTGCAACAAGTTCAATGAACACGAATGTCAGTGGACTGAACAGCAGGTTTCAAAACATGGAGGAGTTGGGCGGTCCATTTAGCCTAAGCTGTGGGTTGAACAACGCTGTCAACAACAAAGCGATCGTTTGACCATGAATGACCATGTGATCACCATGTATGACACATTGAATGACCATGCTATCACCATGCATGACACACTGAATGACCATGTGATCACCATGTATGACACACTGAATGACCATGCTATCACCATGCATGACACACTGAATGACCATGCTATCACCATGTATGACACACTGAATGACCATGTGATCACCAGTTGAAATGAGCAGAACTCATCATGGCTCTGAGCCAATATCCATTTAATTAATTAATTGATAATGGTTTTATCACTATTTTTCAGCCGTGCATACGTCACAGGACCTGCGTTTCATCATACTTTAGTTCTCACACTGCAAAGTTCACGGTGCTTGCCCACATTCAAAACAAACCATGTAATTGATGGATGGTGAGAAAAAATAAATTATGTAGGGAAGGAATGAATCTCGATAGAAACATAAGAGGGTTAATTAATGCCATCTTTGGAAGGCTATCTGTGCTACATTACGACTTCAATATGGCTCATGAAATATGAGTAAGGTGTGATGCAGGCAGCCTTGTTGGAAGTTATTATATTGTGTTTCATATTAATGGGATATGGAACTATAGGAATGAGCTTACTGTTCAGGCAGCTCAAACATCACAAACTATTTATATGCATATTTAATCATGTCAGATTGATTCAAAGGGCAGTGTGCATTGATTAGCCAGAGTGGAGTTACCATGGTACTGATGGTTAACTACCATCCCTTACCCCAGAGCCATATAGAAGAGAGTTGTGCCAAACTAAGTTCGCAAATCTCAACCATCACATGGTCCGTGAAGACACAAAACAGTTCCAGGAAGTGCTTGGTGTGCAATTTGAACCAATAAATACCGATAAATAACTGCAATTTTTGGTATATAGTTGTCAATAAATGCATCGATTTACATTTAGAATAGAATTTATAGGGTACTTCTATTATTTGCGGCTAACCTCTGGGAACTGTTATGAGGTTTCATGATCCCCCATTGACAAAACGTGCCTGTGTACCCATAATGGAATGTAATGCAAACCATATACATTTGGAAATAAGCAAACTATATATTTTGTGACGGCATCCTTGTTGGCCTATCCTGCTGTTGTTGGTTCAACCTCCGACCAGGAAGTTGAGTGGTGGAGCTGAGCTAATCCTGATGTACCTCACCTGTGCTCGGGGGTCTATAAGAGACCCCTCTCTCTCTAATGTGCTCCCACAAGGGAATTATTACATTTTAAGTAAGCTTGTTTCTCCTTTTCCTCTTTGCTCACAGTAACCAAGTGTCCAGACCTTACCTGCCATACCTGCCTAAATCACAAGACCCCCCTCCCCTCATATTTGCCAGTACAAATATGAATTTCTACATGTGGTTTAAGAAATGTTGAAATAAGATCAAACATAGCTTTATTGTCCGTCACAAAGTAACTGCCTTTGAAAAGGCTTAATAATACAGGCATTAATAAAGCTTACCAACGTTAAAAACACGTACAAATAAGACAAACTACATCTGGCAGTGCTAAACAGGTCAGAGTACAGGGCCTATATATATATTTGTTCAAGGCGATTACTGCAGAGGGAATTATATATGTTTTGGATCATTATGTTTCATTTCACATAAGACATGCTAACATGAGTGTCATCACCCATGCCCGATCTGTTAGTAGATGTTGGCTACTAACAGCATGATAGAATAAAAGCATAAACCAAGAAAATGAAATTCTCTGAACTGGTTATTTAACCACAAGTTTTTTAATAAGAAAAAATAAGAGGCAGAAAACATTTGTGGCAATCGTCAATCAAAGAGCCACATTGTACGCCACGGAGGACAGCAGCTATATACCAGCACGACCTAAAGAGCACTAATTCTCTAGAATGAAATACACCATAGTGCCGGCCATTCACCCGACGTCTTTCAGAGACATATATCACTGGCCGGTTGCAGCCTCTGCCCATTAAAGTGTGTGTGATGTGTTTGAAGGGATGGTTTATGTGCTGCTCCGGACTTAGAGGAGTAAGGAGAAGAAGAAGGAGGTGCGGTGGGGAGGGGGTGTGGTGGAAGAGCTTTTGGGCTAGATTGTCTCCTACAACTGGACGAGAGTCTCTCTTTGAATAAAAGTGTTAATTCTGTGTTATTGTGTCAGGAGTGAGATCTTTGCTTGCAGAACCACCACATCCAACTGTCTTATTGTGTGTTAGCTGGGTCATTTGGGGACCCAGGTCTCCCAACTGCCAGAAGGCTCTATAAACAAAGAAGGCCTTGCTGCTGAAAGCAGATATTATTCTTCTGGATGAAGAGAGCAGCATCTAGTCCATGCTACAGTTCATAACAGTATGAGACAGGATGCACAGTAACCTTGCCAAAATGCTGCTTACAGAAGTAGGATGTTCCTTAAGAGGGCTGAAAAATGCTGAGTCAGATTATAGCCTATAAATTGAGCATTTGACTTACTTGTGTCATTATTAGCTATTTAAGGTGTGTGAGTGTGGTCTACTTATGTTTCTTTGACAGCATTTTACAGTATATAGTCTATTTAAGGCTACAGATAGAATCCGTAGGCCTATAGGCTATATAATGTCCAGGTCATAAGAACAATAGGCCTATAGAGTCCATTCAGCTGGCGATACATTCCCTGGAAAACAACAAGGTGATTGTCGACTGTTTCAAAACATTTATCCGGTGGAGTATACTCACTGCGATAAGGCGCCGACTGGCATCGGAAGTAAATCACTCCTGAAGAGCATTAACGGCACACGGCGTTCGGCGGTTGATTATCTCAGTGACAAATGTTCTGTCACTTCGTGCTATGAGAGAGGGGCCCCAGCCGGGACCCCCGGTAATGGACCTGAGCAGGTGCCGCGAGCCCACTGACATCGGGGGGTGGGGGAGAGGGGTGCACTGACAAGAATTCCTGATGAATTTCAATTACTGGTCTATTAAAGTTAATGAGGTAAATGAACAGCCAGAATACATTTGCGAGACAAGGCGCTCCGCCACTGCATTAGCCGTGGTCTGCATGCAGCGGCGGCCCGGTCGGCCGGTCCCTATGATGGTTTCTTCAGTAGATCTACATTAATGGAAACAGTGATTACATGTGACACCTTCCTTTTAACACATCTTCCAAACGTCGCCCACTCTTCAACGGTCAAGGTAGACAAAACAGGCCTGTTTCATGTTAAGCGTGACAGTTCCCCACGTTCAAATAGTGACGGAAGTTTAGATAAAGTGCGCCATCTCACGGGAAGACATATTTGCGCAGATGAACATGCCTTCTCTTCATGTTCAAGCTGGTTGCGCCATCTGCTGGCCGCGCGTGGAACAGCATTATGTTGTATGAGCTCTCCATATACCCTCTTAATATTATTTCAGTACTTAATTTCAGTACTTGTACAGATGAAGTCACATTTAAGCATTGATGTGCGTTTTATTGTCTCAAATTATATTTCAATAAGAGTATGCTTCCTTTAGAAAACAAAATTAGAAAACAAATTCCCGATAATCAATAGCCTAATATAATTACATGGCAATTTTGAAGCATGGCCTAAGCTGGTAGTATAATAAAAGAACACAACAATTTTGTCCGTTAAATGTTAAACAGGTATCAGACAACATATATAATGTGACTAGCCTTTTATTTCCCTTTATTTAACCAATCTTTATTTGCTGTTTGCACTGTTTTCATATCTAGTCATCATAACTGTCGTGACTATGACTCCTCACGCGTAGACGAGCAGCGCGGTCAGGCTACAGTCGAACAGCACGCGCCCGTCCTTCTCCACGCTGCACTTGTTCCTGAGCAGCTCCAGGATGCCGGCCCTCAGCTCGGGGGTCAGGGCCTGGTGGAAGTGGTCCTGCTCCGTCATGAAGTCCAGCAGTAGCTCCCCGGTGGCGCTGCCGGGCTCGAAGACCTCGGTGATGTCCAGCGTGTTGGGCAGCGCGTGCTCCTCGTAGCGGAGCCCCAGCCGCCCCAGGTGGCCTTTGATGTCCCCGGCCGACAGGTAGTCGGAGATGGTCTTGGTGCACAGCACGCTCCTGTAGGTCTTCCACAGGATGTCCCAGCCGCTGGCCGCTGCGGGTGTCACAGGTCACCAAGGGAAATGAATGGACAGATGGAATGCACTGTACACAACAGTCGGGTTGTTTATCAGACACTAAGGCTGTGTGATTATGGAGGAAATCATTTCACGATTATTTAACTTCAAAAACAACTGAATATTGAAACATTGAAACCGAGAAAATACTTCATCTGTGATATTTACCTTAATATCATACTTTTCCCGTAGAACCTTCAATTTCACTCCCGGAGGAGCGAAAGTGTGCATGTGTGTATCATTCAGGACAAGAGATGGGAAGTTCGACTCCATTTACAGACTCTGATCTTTTTGAGTCGTTCAGTAAAATGAACAAATCTCTTGAGTAATTTCGTTCATTTGAGTCAGTCCCTCACCTGTCCCTGGAGTCATTTTAATTACTGGAGGACCGCCTATGACGAGGGCTGCTGGAAACTGCTCAAATGAACGATACAATTGAATGAATTACTGAAAATAGGACTTGTGAGTCCCGTGTCACAAAAACACAAGTTCAAAATGAACGAATTGTTCGCGAACTGCACATTGCTATTCAGAGCACAAGACAAAATATGAGTTATTGTTTGTTTTGACCGTTTTGTGAACACTTTCATCCTTGGCTTGAAGTGAGCAGTTGCAGCCAGTGCTAAGGAGCAGGAATCTTGCATGTTAGTTTGGAATCGAACTTGTGACTTTTCAGTTGGGAGTCAACGACCCAATATTACTACAATATAGTGTCCCAGGTAGGTAGGGTAAGTTATTCTAATGATCCAGTAGGTCTGTCTTTAATCAGTGTGGATTCCTGTCGTGTGGTGTTCAGCTCTACACACCTGCTTCATGGATTATCAGCAGCTTGCCGTTGTTCTTCAGGAGGCTGTGGAAGAACTTGATGGTGGCAGCATAATCATCCACATAATAAAGCATCTGTTAGAAGAGACATGGACTAATGAGTGTGTGTGTGTGTGTGTGTGTGTACATGCATGTTTGTAAAGGTAAACCCATGAAAACCTATATCATTTAGAGAGTGAAGCACATACAATAATACTTTTGAATGAGTTATTTTTTTATTTAAAATGTCTATTTTTGTATTTATGTGCATGCATTTAATACATGTTCAAACGTAAGCCTGTGTTTATAGTCGTGCTGTGCAAACTGCCTGTAAAAGTATATCCTATCTGCCCACCACACGGCGATATGATCAACACTTCAGCTTCTACCAAATGTACCTGGATCATGTGTATCAAGTCAAAGGTTTTGGCCTCTCCTCCTGCTTTGACTTGACTCTCAAAGTCTGCACATGTCATGGTATGCCATGCAAACGGCATCTTCTGAAGGTCAGGTGTCTTTGAGATCAGTGCTACAGTGGGAAAAAGGTCAAATCTCCACACGTGTTCTCATAAAACAATAAATGCAAATGTAAATGTGAATCTGGTAAAATGACTCATAACAATAATAATATTCATGCATGTGCCACGGCAGTACCTTTAAACTGCTGGGTGAGCTCAATGCTAGGCTCCACCACATCAGCAGTCACAGACAGAGCAGGGAACACAGACTGCACTACTGACAGTATCTCTGCATCCAGTTCTCCTAAAGGACACCCATAGTAACACAACATAGCATTGCTCTGCTGGCCAACAACCATGGCTGCCGCCTAACCTCAATTGTAATATGTTTTTCTGTGTTTTGGATGAATACTTAGTTGGTTAATTGGCTAGTTAGTTTGCATCAATACACATCCTAAATGTTTTCAGTGTGTTACATGCAGTAAACCTAGAGAATATTAACATATTCCATAGTAATACATAATGGTAACGGTACTATAATGTTGTGCCCCAAAGTAAAATGAACAAATGAACAAAATGAATAAGCACTTATTACATCCTTACCTCCACCACTTCCAACGCCAAGAACATCCAGATTGCTTTTACCTGCTCCAAGTCTGTATATAACATCAGAAATGTAATGTTGTTAAACATTACATTATGCTGAGCAGCATAGTTAATGTATAATGAAGGTCATTCACTGATAACAGATGAGATACTATGCTCATATTCATTGATTTGTAAATTTTTGCATACAAATTCCTATTTGTCGGCCTGCTAACCCAGGGTTTAGAAAGAACGTGGATGAATACAGAATTACAATGCATTCATCTGATTATAAACATATACTGATCATTTTCACTTAAACTATTATTAATAAATATATATATATATATATATATATATTATAGAAATAAACTGAAGTGAACTACATGCATGCAGTACCTTTTAATCTCTCCCAACAGCGAGTTGTTAATGAACGTGCGGATGACCTTGTGCTCTTCTGAGTTCTTCAGGTAATACTGGAAGCCTTGCATGTAGCGGCCCCCGTAGCCTGGCGTCTGTTGAGTCTCTGCAGTCATGGTGCTGCATGAGAAGACACAAGACATGCACTCACAAACTGCAGGAACATGTAGCATCAAACCTTCTAGACTTGCATGCAAACATGCCCACGTCAACCTAATTAAGGATGCATGCACTTAACTTGTGAAAGCCATAGGTTAAACCCCACATGTATCGCAACAATATTCCAGGAGACATACACTGACAATGTATTCTTCTCTGTACAATTACATATGATCCTGCAGGAGAACATATGCTGCTTACCGTTAACAGGTGACTAGAGCGACTGGTAGGCTATAGTCTCACTACTACTCTTTCAACAGAAATCTTCGAAACTAGGCGACGTGGACTTTGTACGCTCGTCTGAAAAAAGCAGATAAAGAACACAAAACAGCCAACTCCAGAGTCTAAACTAAACCCATTCAGGTCTTTCCAATAGTATCTCCTCCTCAGTATCTGCCAGGGAAAAGTTATATGTGGGTTGATATAAACACAAATATACTGTAAATAAATGCTTTTTTAAAGCTATACATTTACATTGATAACTTTCAGGGCCATAAGCAGACCTTCTGAAATACAGATGATTGTGTGTGTGTGTGTGCGCGCCTGCGCGTGTGTTTGGGTGTGAAAGAGAGAATTCACAACACTCAATGAGGAAAGCAAGCAGAACATTATGGGATATAGTTCTACTGAGTTTCTAAACAGCCTCACCGTGATTGGTGTCTGATTCAAGTGTGCTCAGAGGCATGAGGTTGCTTGATGATAATGCCCTAAAGTTCGCATGTATAAGGTGATTGTGGGAATGCTTCCCTGACTTTTTTATGTTTGCAATACAACATTGATGTGTTAAGTCAATTACATACTTAAGCATTTAACATCAAATATAAAACTGTTAGCTTTTAATAAGTAAAGTGAGTATTTTCAGGAAAACGGCAAAATACTTGAAAACTAACATGATTCAACTTTTTATGCAGGCAGAGCTATAGTCTAGACTACATTGCACTCAAACTAAATGGTACGTTTATGACAGCGGTCTGAACTTGTCGTTTATGGCAAGCCGTTTTGACCTTTATTCTCCAATACTTACTAGTAGTGTCTATTTATTAGATACTAGTATCTAATCGAATAGTTAGTATCGATTCTTTAGATATTATATATATTCGAATAGATACTAGTAACTATTCAAATAGATATAAATAGATACTAGTAAGTCTTGGAGAATAAATGTCAAAACGGCTTGCCAGAGTAGTTTGCTACAAAGTAACTCCACCCAGCCCTGCCCACATATCTGTGAGACGATTGACAGGTAGGCAGTCTTCACTGTATATCTATTTGTGTTAATTGATTGTAGACTACTAGAAAAATCAACATTTGAGAAATCTGCTTTAACAGAAATCGAGGTTCGGGCGTTGCTGAACTCAACCACCACTACTTCACAGCAGGCTACAATTACATGGCTGCTGTACCCTACTGGAGAGAAGGCATCTAAGGCCCTTGTCCACCAAAGCATGTTCTTTACACATTGCAGATGTACAACCAGTTTTCCCCGCCCCGTTCAGTCTGCCACCTCCCCTTAGCAACGGTTGCTGTCAACGCACCTAATGAAAACCGTCAAGAGGCTGACTGACTGACGTTTTGTAAGTACGTTATTAGACATGTAAACACGTTAAATAGGTCAAATGCATGCTGGTAACGGTAAGAGCAATAACCTCCACTGACTCGATAATGTAGTATAACTTGCAATAGGTAGACTTAGTAGTAAAAATCACCCAGTGTAGGTGAAGGAGCGCATTACGGTACGGTACCGAGTAGACTACGGTACGGTACCGTACAGGTACGCATTCAACAAGGACATTACGTGACGTAACAAAAACCTTGCAAACAAATGTAATGTTTGCAGCCCGACAACAAGATGTCTATTTTTCAGATGCACTGTACAGTACGGTACCGTAGCAACCCCTTACCAAAACTGTACGGTAGAGGTCAGTAAAGTTAAGGATATAGCCCACCACACTACAGCAGGCTGTTATCACTGTCTGGTGGTAGAACCGCAGAATGTTCTGCTAAACGTCCCAGCACAGACACAATTACAGTAAACACTAGTTAAATGTCCTATATGTTGTTAACCTATTAACGTAACGTCCCAGCACAGACATAATTACAGTAAACACCAGTTCAATGTCCTATATGTTGTTAACCTGTTAACGTATGTCGCTAATTCCGTCTAAAGACGCATATCTCTATTAAATGCAAGGAGGTTGGAAGATAACGGCCTCGGCTGGACCAAAGAGCTGGTCTAATACCTTAACCAGTGCAACCATGCCCCGAAGAAGAGGCAGCGCACTCTCAGAGAACACCGAGGTGGATATCGATGGCATGGGTAGGCTAATACTGCCGGTACTGTATTATTATTATGGATTATTATGGATTATTATTTACCATTATTATTAACCAAACCAGTACAATATCCCTATTATAATTCTGATGGTATTTACTGTACAAGTAATTTGGAACTGAGAGGTAATTATGGTTATGGTCTGTATATTGTTTTGTAAATCACCCTTATGTCTTGCTGATGATGTTCAGTACTTACAAATATAATGTCCACTTTTTAATATTTCTATGACCATTTCATATTTTCTAAATACAGCAGTTATTCGTTTTTGAGTATACTAATCCATATAGGCTATGGCTCAGGACCATTATAAAGTTATCTCTTAACCATATTGCGTAAGCCTTCTCCTGCAACAACTTGTTTGACATTGATCCCAGATGTGCATTCCGGCGAGGGAGCTCTGCACACCCCTGTAAACCCAGTACAAAAAGTGACCAACACATAGTCTCTTTAGATTAATCTGCCAACCTTAGATAAATCTAATTATAAATCTTACCTGAAATGGTAGTTTGTGTGGAGATGTTGCCTTTTATGGACTGGCGCACAGGAAAAAAAGTCTAAAACTAGTACTTTGTGTTCTTTATTTGTATAAAGCATATACAAGGTTAAAACACAGTAAAATATAAAAAGAGCAATGCAAGTGAGTCTTCTAGTGACCCTTAAAAATGGAGAACCTATCTGATGCTTAGGCATCTGCTTTTATTCATGTTACAGAAGGTGTTGCTAAAATGTGGCTTACTGCTATTGGTTGAATATTTAGCCTATAGATACTTCAGCCATCCAGCGCTATGATAGAATAGCATTGACCTGTCAAACTGACGCTGTCCAGGAGAGAAAAATACTATCAGCCGTCCCAAGCAGTATCTGGGACCTAGACATTCTTTCACATTCATGTATTCATTCAAGAACGTTTAATCTGCCAACCTTAGATAAATCTAATTATAAATCTTACCTGAAATGGTAGTTTGTGTGGAGATGTTGCCTTTTATGGACTGGCGCACAGGAAAAAAAGTCTAAAACTAGTACTTTGTGTTCTTTATTTGTATAAAGCATATACAAGGTTAAAACACAGTAAAATATAAAAAGAGCAATGCAAGTGAGTCTTCTAGTGACCCTTAAAAATGGAGAACCTATCTGATGCTTAGGCATCTGCTTTTATTCATGTTACAGAAGGTGTTGCTAAAATGTGGCTTACTGCTATTGGTTGAATATTTAGCCTATAGATACTTCAGCCATCCAGCGCTATGATAGAATAGCATTGACCTGTCAAACTGACGCTGTCCAGGAGAGAAAAATACTATCAGCCGTCCCAAGCAGTATCTGGGACCTAGACATTCTTTCACATTCATGTATTCATTCAAGAACGTTACATACAGTACAGGGTAAAACATTATTCAGAAACATTTAAGGGATATTAAATCTTATACTGGAGACACGCAGAGCTCTTACAGGGTTTTCTGAACAACAACAACAACCTATGCATATGAGTGAACCAGAGCTTATTGGTTGGGGGGGGGCAAATGCTCAGAGTAGAGGATGTTTCCCCCCAGCCTTGGCCCCTGTGTGAGACCCTTGGGACCTCTACTCTAAAGCCCCGGACACACTGCCAGTGACTTGCAGTGCTGTATCGACGAGAGACCATTGAAAGTCAATGAGATTCAGCGACAGACACCAGTCGGTCGACGGTCAACGACGCAAAGCCGGCGGGCACCGAGCTAAACACATTTCAACTTCAGGCGACGCGATTGAGGCGACTACCACTGGGAGGATATCGTTGACTGACAGGTTGACTGAAACATTTCCAGTGAGAAATATATACTAGAGAGAAACATAGGCAACCATAGCCTGGAATGTAAGAGCGCACAATATTCACCTACAAAACGATGAGCGACCAGCGGATTGCAAGCAGTGTGTCTAGGGCATAAGGAAGGACTCTTGTACTTTGTTATATATTTAGCAGACTGCTAACCGTATGCTGTGTTCTGAACAATGTTCTTCCAGCTGAAACGGAGATGGTAAAGCTCCAGAGACAGTTCCGGATCATGGAGGGGGAGAGGCAGACATATAGTGCCCCTTCACAAGAGACCATTCGCAAGCAAGGGTGCACACATGCACAGACACACACACACACACACACACACACACACAGAAACACACATGCTCAGACACACACACTCTCACAGTGCTCCTCCAGCACACACACACACACAATTTCTGTAAGGCCCATGAGGATTTCTGCAGACGGTTTGTGTAAATCTCGTCATCTGCACCGGACTGTCTGTGCTGCACAAACATGTGTCTGTCTTGTCTGTCTTGTCTGTCGGTCTGTCGGTCTGTCTGCATTGACTGCTCATGGGTGACTAACTACAGACAGCAATGGATGTCCTGCTGAGGACACAAAATATTTCTTTCCAGTTTCTGTCCACATTATGCAAAGCCACATGTCTGCAGAAGTATACCTGGGCCTGCACACATGCATGCACGCACACACACACACACACGCACACACACACAAACTACCGGTATATCTATTGACCAAATGTATACATTAATTGCGTTAGTGACAGACTGAGCCCAGTGTACTGTAAGCCCAAACACGGTGCGTGCAGCAACCAGGAAGTGAGTCGATGTTGTTGTGACTGAAGGCAGGAGATCCAGCGTCTGCAGAGCGAGAACGCCGAGCTGCAGATCAACCTGGCTGTGATTGACACCCCGGGCGCTAGGCAACAGGCCAGCGAGGGCGGTCGACGCCTGAGGGCGCTGCTGGAGCAGAGAGACGCCCTTGACCGGGAGCTGGAGGACATCAAGAGGAGCCAGAGGGACCTGGAGACGGAGGTAACACTCTGTAGTGCACGCACCCTAACACCAGGGGGTGCTGTCTGACTGTGATTGGACAGCGGGAGATAACAGACTGCTCACATGCTGCATAAGGCCCCTATCACACAGAGGCACTTCCACTGTGTATATAAATAGACAGACACTCTGTGACGTCACCATAGACTGTATATATAAATGGACAGACCCTCTGTGACGTCACCATAGACTGTATATATAAAT
>JAODTR010035998.1:0-20735 GCA_025399935.1 Amblyopsis rosae | reverse complement strand
ATCAGGTGTGAGGGAGCAGGGAGAGATCTAAAACATGCAGGGCAGGGGTCCTCCAGGACCAGGGTTGAATACCCCTGCTCTATGGCATATTATATTTCTATATGTAAAAGCAGATGCTTTCACAACAGCATCATTACAGTATGTAAAGCAGTGTGGTGGCACATTCAATAGGGCCTCATAAATAACGTCATTCTTTTATGGATATCACGCCTTGACAGAGTGAGAAATTTGTTTGGTTATCATAAAAGGATGACTCATGACTTATTTCAGGCACAGCAATACCAAGTCATCACATGATCAGGAGCAAATAAAGGTGCTCTTGTCAAATATGCAACAATGTCACTAATAGCAAAAAGAGACTTCATTCTGACAATTAAACATCAATTGATTTGATTTAAAATAATGCAATGTAAAATAACTGATGAGTGAATTAGGCCGACTAAAAACAATTGCTTTTTCCACATGATGCTACAGTATGGTTTACCACAATAAAAGAGTAATGCATCAGTAGAGAGATTGAGAGTTTATGTAGACATTAGCATGTCTTGACACCAACCAGTGGGATAGAAGAGGGTTTATCATCAGTGGTACAGTACAGTGATACTAAGATACTGTACAGGAGAGGCTATTCATGCTGTAGAAGACATCACAAGCTAGGTACAGTAAGGAGATCACAATCTGTCTCCACTAAAGCCTTATGGCTACAGATGGGGAAAATAAAGCACAAGATGAAAAACAGGAATGAAGGAAATATATTAGGCTCAATGAGGAAAAGAACAAACAACATTCAGTTTAGCTTGTCAAAAAGGTCATCATCTAGATCTAATGCATGAATGCTTTTGCGGTCAAACCCACATTACGGCTTTGATGTTGTAGTAATTGTCAAGCACAGAACCTTCAGCCTTTATTCAATATGTCAGACTCCCGAAGAAATTGCATAACTTTTTGTGCCACTCAAGAGAGGAAACAGTACAGTAGCCTTGCAGTCTTAATGTAAATGCATCTTCAGCCAGCACAAAGAAGACAGTAAGTGAAGGACATTATTTAAACCTGATGAAGTGAAGTGAAGCACTGGAAGTTTCACTAAGTGATGTATACAGTAGCTTGGTCTTCAGTTAGCAAGCTAATACATTTAATAAAAAAACCTTTCCACAAGCCTTAGCGTCGCTTTGTGTAGCAGACTACGAGCAGAAGAAAGAGTTCACGGACACCAGTGCCTGCAATTTGCGATACCACGGTCTCTTCTGGGAGCCAAGGTAGATTTTTTGCACTCGGACCTCCTCCTCCGGTGTCCAGTATTGGGGCAAGAATCGGTCACAGTCAGGGTTAGTGGACGTTTGGTGAAGCGTCTGACGCAACCTTCGGACATACAAGTCATCGAGGACCAGGTCCGCTTCTATATGGTCTTCATCAGAATCTTCTTCCTCGTGCAGGGCTTTCCGGAGAGGTTCTTTTGCAGCACCACGTTCAGTGTGAGATAGAGATGCATGGTGGGCTTGATAGGAAAAGGAGGCGTCTGTATTGCTGCAGGAATGAGAGCATGTCCAAATGGTAGAACACCACATAGGCTTAATGTATGGAGGGCTCACCCACTGGGTCTCAGACTGAGCACAGTATTAATGGGCTTGTCTGTTAAAAACGTATTCAAAGCTGAGCTTCGTAAGTATCAATTCATGCGTAGTAGCGTCTGTTACTATGGTAGTTACTGAAGCGGGACATCAACAGTTGAGTAGTGCGGTTGCGTGTTAGCCGTGAGCGGTAGATTCATCCATTTGCTTGGTTAGCAAGACGTGAAGTGAGCTTACTGTCACAACACTTGGCAGGTCACATATTGTAACTAGAACAGTTGAGCAGACAGAAGTTCTGTTTATTATTTTATATGACCTGGGCATTTTATGACTACATATATTGTATGAACTATTGACACTATTTAAAAAAAGTGTTTGACCCTGCTTGGACCAACTGTTTGTTTACAGTGATGTATTTGCTTTTTCCTGAAGTGATGAGAGATCTTTCTCCTTTAGTAGTTTCAGTGCTGTGAATGTAAAGCTTGACAAAGCAACCAAATACCACATAGCGAAAAATCCTTGGTGTAAAAAATATTTCAAACATGTGGAGAATTCCAGGGAAGTGTCAGCATATCTATTCACCGCCATTGCTAAAAGATATACGGCTTTAGCGATAGCCTACGCTCCCTCACTTGTCACAGGTAAAAATAAAAGTGCAAAGATGCATGCACAAAGATGTTGCAAAGACAAGCAATCCAAGTATGCCGTGAGGCAGATTAGTTAGGAGCGAGAGGTTAACAAGCTAGCAATACCTGGTAAGAAGGCTGGCAGAACCGCTTCCATGCTCCTTCCGAACTCGTTTCCATCGCAGGAGCGGAGGGGGAACATAACCTCTGTGTGGCTGCAGCGATCTTGGCTGGCATGCCATCCTGAAGCCCTGCTCTGCTTCAGCGTCACTCTCACAGCCTGGGAACACAACACACACACACACACACACACACACATCAAGGAACATACAGTACAGTAGAGAGGAGGCAAGGCCGTTGTATGGAAGCACTCTATGAGAACAGTGATGCGTAAATGATGTCAACAACCGTGAGGAAAGCGCTGTAACCTTTGGTGAAGGCCTGTGTCAGGACTGGGTTTATCCTGACACAGGCCAGCTTTAATAGTACTCTGCACACAGGCATGTCTCACATTCGCCCACAGCCCACACCTTGCCACCAGCGTGTGGAACCTGACAGTGTCTTGCCAAGCGCATGCTACAGTATCACTAAACAAGGGAATGGGACTCACACCACTGCATATAACGAGGTTAGATATGCATCAATCTGTGTCTACCACGACCCTTATTGTTGACTCCAGCATTACGTAGAATATAACGTATGCGCCATGACAGAACAATGCAGTCACAAAAAAATTATAATAATAAGTAATCGTCTCCTGTTTTGGTTTAAATATCGGCACACATACAGCTGGCATTCCTTTTCCACCCCTCCTCCTGTAGTTCACATATGCTCACGCTCCTCTCTACCCATCCCCCCATATCCACCCACACCTTTGTGGACAGTGGTGCAACATCAGACGCAATGGTACCTCAACAACAACAACACAGTTTATTGTATAGGTGGGTGTACCTTCATTACCAGGCTGTGCCACCTTAAAGTCCACATAAGCAGTGCTGTCCACAGAGTCTTCTCTCCTATAGGGATCAATTTGGCTCAGCTCCTCCTTGTCTGGGTACCAAGCCTCACTGTACTCACCTGCACACATACCACTGCCTTCTTCTAATGCCTAGGGCAACGCACAGGCAGGGGACGGGGTTAATATAGCATACAACACACAGGAGAGACACACACACACTCATCCCTGTAGAAGTAACCTACCTTAGACAGAGCTAACCCCAACAGGCCCTCAAACGCCTTGAAATTAAGATGAGGCCCATTGTAAAAAGGGTCCAGCTGAGCCTTTCGACCCAACCAGTAGATTGTGATCAGAACCTGAGATAGCACAATATTGGAGGGGTCATTATTGTACATAATTTACCAGTACAATGAATCACAGCAAATAGGCAAACTGTATACAATGTTAGTATATTAATTTTCTTTCTAGTCTTATTCATGAATGATGATAATATAAAGCCTGACGTGCAAAGAAATATAGATCTGTGCATCTACTTAAAATAGGATTTGACAATTGGGTAAGTCTCACTTAGCAATCACTGCCCATCAGTAAAATAATGGCCAGAAATTCATTATAAAATATTTCTGACCTAAAGGTTTGTTCATTTGCTATTATGTGAAACCCAAGAGGCAGTCTGTTTAGGGGTGGGGTCTCAAATTGTTTTAAATATGTTGTGTAATGCTGTGAAAACAATAAACATGCATAAGACGGTTCAATTGAAAGCTACATGAAGTTGGGCCTGAATGAAGACAAGTTGCTTCCGATTGCTTCATGCATAGGATATCAACCAACATCATTACTGACTCCATGGTGTCACTACACAAATGCAGCTCTCCGCATTACCAAACAACACCCATGTAAAAAGAAGCACAAATACTGTAGTATCATGAATCATCACTTGTGACCACACACACACGCGAGGGGAAAGAGCGGACACTTACATTTTTAAGTCTCCTTTTACCTTCTTCTTTCCTACAGTTAAGGAAACAAAACAAAACTGCATAAACACGAAACACCTTACATGTGTGCATGCTCTGGCTTTATGTGCAGTAGCATTAGTGCCAGTGCTATGCAAGCAGCAGTATTTCTGTTTCTCGGAGATGGTCGTGCTGTAGCTCATTTACAATACCCTGCATTAAGCTATGAAGTTAAAAGGGAGCACGCCATCACGTTTTAAACAAAAGCATGTGTGAAGCACAAGATTAAAAGCCCCCAAAACAAACTAAACTTATGCAAATTATTACATGGAAATCATGCCACTGTCAAATAAACTTGACTAGCAATGCTAACCAATTAGGCAGCCAGGTTGATGAGACAACTTAGGATGGGCATACAACACAGGAGTTGCATCTGGCTGTTATTTCAGCATAGCAAACAGTGAGCAAAACATTTTTAGACATGCTGTGTCAAGTTAAAGATGTCCAACTTTGGACATTACGCGCAGCTCATCAGTGTTAGAATTTCAAAGATCGCTACCATTGCTAAAATGTAGCAACATGTCTTCAGACCATGGAACTAGCTTGAGACTCATTAAAATAGTGTCCAAACAGCATTCTGAATGGCTGTTTTTGAATGTTTTGACGTATCCTGTGTTTACAAGGCCTTACCTATAATATTTAATGAACATTCCAGAAGTGTCCCAAATGAGCGGCATACCACATTCAATAATGCCACATTTACAGTACAAGATTAAAAGTGGGTACACAAATAGTCCTGTATTGCCACTGTGAATGATGCCAATTTACAGTATAGAGATGGTAAAGGCAAATCCTACTCTCAAACTTGCACATATCTTAGTGTCAACAGGTCTGCTGAAGGTCACTACCTGAAATCATTATGGCAGAAGCCATGTTTCACCCCCTCCATTCAATTCAAGATATTTGATGTGCAGATGAAGCACATTTGGAGGCTTGTACTATCCTACCAGCAGCATATTTTCAATCAACCACTGTTCGTTACCACAACACAGTCCTTCTGCAGACTCATTTACCTACCAAGCACAATCTGATTCTAACTCACATCTACAGTTACCCACATCCTGCCTATGCAGATGACAAGGCTGCGTGTGTGTGAGGTACGGCTGGTTACATGACAAGATGCCACATATACCTGTATTTGCATAGTTTTGAATTCAAGTGCGAGCGTCAGGCAATTATACCTGAGTGTTACACGACTGGACAGGTCCTGCAGGTCCCCTGGGTGAAAGAGCTGGGACTCATTCAGACCAAGCTTTCTGCAGGCCTTCAGGAATACGCTGACATTATCCTGGGAGAGAGAATAAGGCACATCAATGTACAGTACTATATGTATACTAATGGTAGTGTGTGTGTGTATATATGTAGGAAGAAAGAAGCATCACTCAAGCTGGGTCAAGCAACAGCAACATTGACTCAATAGGAAAACCACACATGAAAGTCAGACAGCCACTGGCAACACTTCAATAAGAAACATACAAGCGTTCAAGAAAGTGGCAATAAAATGGACACTCACCAGCCCAGCAATGGGAGTGGAGAGTCTGTTCACCCTATTAATAAGTCCAGGTTTCAGCTTGTTCATCAAGCTAAAGCAGTAATAAAAACATATAGAAACATCAAATACATTGTAAACATTGTTAATGTTGTAAATGTAAATACACACACCGCTCCCGGTAGTTGGTCGCACCTTGCATGGCAGCAATCACCATCGGTGTATGAATGTGTGTGTGAATGGGTGAATGTGAGGCAATACTGTAAAGCACTTTGGATAAAGGCCCTATATAAATGCAGTCCATAAATAAACAATAATCATGATCAAATGCACATTTTTGGATGCAAATACACTTTTGAGTTTTAATGTTAAATTGATTTTTAACTTACTCGCAGAGCAGGACTCCATTCTCTAGAGCAACACGGAAGTTCTTGCTTCCAAATGATTTTTGGGTCACCTCCTAAGAGAAAACGAAGACAAAACAAAACATCCTCCGACATCCGTTCTGAACGTGTATCACAAGAAAAATGCACTGTAGCCAAGAATGCAGACTATCGCTCACTCATCAATGAAAAGACAAAAACAAATAAATGTATACAACACTAGAGTAGTCTACATTAGACCAACACATAGAATCAAAACAATCTTGATAAGACTAGGCCTATTAAATCACAATATATCCACAATAAAGCAAATGCTAAAAATATTTTGGACTAGCATGTACATTCTTCAGATGGAGACATTCACACAACAGTACTGTAACGTATTTGGCTGGGACTCGAGCATAGGACAAAATGCATTTCAAAGAGGACATG
The DNA here is from genome assembly GCA_025399935.1 of Amblyopsis rosae. Classification (NCBI taxonomy): domain Eukaryota; kingdom Metazoa; phylum Chordata; class Actinopteri; order Percopsiformes; family Amblyopsidae; genus Amblyopsis; species Amblyopsis rosae. Next base: position 14,263 of record JAODTR010035998.1, on the reverse strand, counting down.
AAATGGGGTTGTTACAGTAAGATTCAGCTTCAGAACTAACAGTGCGCCCCAAATGGATATTCCCCTCACTAATTAGTCCTCCCAGGAATTCACAATTACCTAACTCAGCCATCAGGCAGTGAATGGACGCCAGTGGAGCCATCCAGAAAGCATAGCAAGTCTCAATGCCATGAAAATGTCACTGTGCACAATATATACCTACATGTCAAGTATGCAGCAGTGAGAGCACAGCAGTTGTGCTTTTGCATACAGTACTCCTGCTTTGTGGGTTGTAGGCCCTAAGCAATTTTTTACATATGTTGATGAGCCTAATGCACAGCACAAATAATGTGTTTGTTGGCAGTCTACAATATATTGCTGTACAAATTGCAATGTTTAACACAGTATGCATTCCCCTCTATCCCAACACAGGTCATCCTGCAATGTTACTTTTCAATCCATTATAGCAGAGAAATGCTGAGGGATAAATCTGCCATGGGCATTCTGCCATAAAGATTTGGGCAGGTTCTTACTGAACTACCATACAAAAAGAGCAACAAAGGGCCGATTTAGAGCCTGTCGAGAATAGTATTTGAGTTATGTTCATCGATTGAAGCTCAAAACTAATGATGTGACTGTGAGCACAGCCCCTACAATTCAAAACATTTAACTTCTGTTATTAAAGTAAGGAGTAGGGCTTCACAGAATATGCCATGTCATTTAATGTGTTTTGTATCAATTATGTATTTTGGACCAATAGAGAAAAGCAAAGCAAATGCATAATAGGAGTTGAAGAACATTACATAACTGCCCATTGTTAATCAATTTGGGTATGGGTATAGGCTATGTGATATTGCTCTTTCCTTTGCACCAGCATTCACTTCATTTCCTTCTCTTCAAGATATCTCTTCTGCTGAACCTTTATGAGCCATAATATCTATGCAAATGCTGTAACAAACAAGCGGATAGCATTGGACTAAGACTCGGCTATGTGAGATAGCTCTCACCAAATGTCTAATGTCTGTTCAAAATAAATGGTTGCTCCACCTGCAAGACTGCATTTGAAGCCAATTTAATGTTTTCAAATGTCTTGCGAAGATATGATCATTGGTTGTTATTAAATGGGTTACGCTCCGAATGAAAGTCTATGAGTCTGCTCGGCTGAAATAAGTAAGACATCTCAAATAATTTCCTGCCTCTGCACAGACAACGTTTTTCCTAATTATGCAAGGTACCCGGTAGCCTACTGTTGTAGCCTATAGCCACATTGTTGAGCGCTCATTCGTGCTTTTTAAAGTGACCAGTAAAGAGGAGCTGAAACACCTTTGTCTCCAGGGTTAACAAAATAACAAATTATGTAAGCTACAATACCTCCATCCATCGCTGAGCCTCGTTGAACGCATCTTCACAAGTGAAGCTGCTCTGCTCACGCCACTCCATCACAATCAGACTGAAAGTTGACTATAGGTTACGTACAGTAAGCTATTAAAAACATGCACATGTCGCACCCTTTGCATCACAAAATTCAACGTATTAACTTATTCATTATTTACCTTACGCAAAAGTAATGCCGGTGGAAGGTAATTACAGGGTCATCGAAGTCAGGTCAGACGCACTGGACTCTTCACCAGCAGTTTCACATTATTGACAAGTTTCATCTATTGGCTAGTTTTGAGGTTTGTGCCACGCCCCTCTAGCCAAAAATGGAGAAAGTTTGTAGTGAACTTTTGCAAGCAGAGGATAACCAGCCCTCTAGCGGCATAATTGGTTAAGTAGCCTATCAGTTTGTTTAGCTAACCAAATGAAACATTCCCTTTTGGAAAACAAATACCCATAGGTTGATGTTATCCTTGCAATATGCAAAATGTAAGCACCACATGGAAACCTTGATGCCTACATTATTACATCACAATTTATTGACATCAATAAAGAAGGCTTAGGCCTATATAGTAGGCTATTTGGCATTTGCTTTAAAAGTATGCTATGTGAAATAATTTTCTTTGTAGATCCCTTTGTTCATCAATAAGCCACACAGACCGACAGTTCTTTGGCATATAGAAAAATAACTATGCCACCATTCCCTGCACCATCTGCTAGTGTTATCCCTCAGAAACAACAACAATGGGATGATTTGTTTCTTTTTATTTCTCACAGCTCCTTTGGCACTTATCGCAAACAACAGGTGGCGCCCCACAAGCAGTGCATAGTGTTGGCTGAATAGGCCTAGCAATACTATGTAGGCCTAGTCATACTGTAGGTTTATAATAACCTGATGAAGACGCATATTTGATCAATTAGTATAGTTTTAGCATAGATATTATGTGTAAACTGTATCTGACATATGGCCAAACAAGTAAGTAGATTGTCTAGTATGCTATCTACAGTAGACACAACAAGTCAATTTCATAGGGCTCTTAATTAGCTCACAACATTGCTCTACACTGGTTCTGTTGAAGATATAACCAAACTTTTTTTGACCGTTTAGTGCTGTAATCTTTGCAGCACTCTTCTTGAGACCTGTAGAATTTCAGTTTGCATTCAATTTAGTAAGAGGTTCGCCAACCAGGATGAGACATCTTGTCTCCTGTGCAGGGCCTTCAAGATCCTGGCAATGAAGTGTTCAGTTTAAAGTTACACGTTATTGATCCCCATGGGGAAGTAAGTAGAGCTGTTGAAGACTCCTGTGAGAGATACACATGAAAGGATTATTCCAGGTTTGGCCTCGAGGAGATAGATGCCATAGATCAATTTATCTGAGTATTGCAGTGAACACCTTGAAATGTGTTATGCTCTATAAATGGTAGATGGAGTCTTGCAAAGGTGGTTGATGTATGCTCAAATTCAGGGTCTCAACTCGACTCCCAGGGTGGGCGAGAGCATAGAGGGTCAGGCAGATTATCAATATTATTGTCCCCTTTATTGTCTATGTGGCTTTGGCTTCCCTTGAAAAAATAAACATATACACAGTAATGGGTTTAGCTGATGATGCTCATTGGAGGGAAACAGCTGTCTAGAGTTGCAGCTGGGGTTCATGGTCGTCTCCTTAAGGGGATTCTTCTCTCCTCAGGTTCATGGCTGGTTTCACTAAACACATTACCTGATGAGTTTTGTCTGCTGTGAAATAACACAGTGAGCTAAGCAGGTGATTTCACAATGCCTGCCCATTGACAAGGGTACGATGGTAGTTTATGGTTATTGTCTTTAGAAAGGGACAATACACATTAATTAACATGGGACCACTGACATATGGAAATGTGTGAGATTTAGTTGAACATTTTCATCTCCAGTCCCTGGCAGGCTGGCATATAAAACGTTAAAACATTGAAAGCTGTACAAACCATTCAGGAGCACACATCATAAAATTACATGAATACGATGTAAATAAATGAAATACATATCTATAAGCCAACATGAATGTGCGTGGTTCCGTAGAGCCTCCATCTTGCTAGCCTGGCATTTCTCCAGCCATGGCGCATACGCAGCAAGGTCCAAGCAATGTCAGCTTTAGAGAGAGTGCCCAGCGCTCTGATACTGTATATCACCAGATCCTGCAGCACAGTGAGGTTAATGTGGGGTGCATCAGTAATGATTAGATCTGGTTATTGAAATACACCTATAGTGTGTGGGGTCAATATGCTGGTTTATATACCACTGGAGACATTCAAAGCTATTACTATGTAACTGCATCATGGTCTATAAGATTATTGGGATGCCATGACGATTATGCGATTGTTAATGTAAACTTTATTATTTTGTTTATAATATTATCTTGTTTAGTGAATATTATTATAACCAGCACAAACAACTGTGTGTGATGTGGTGCATGCATTATTGTGAAATAAATAATAATGATAAAATTTACATGTTTAATTTAATCTACAGAAATGTTTTATTTGAGATGAGATACTCTACAATGGGTATCTCAACAATTTATTGCATAATGAATTACTGCCAGTAGATGGTGCTACACCTCTTTTTGTACATTGACGTAAATGCTTTTGAAAAGGAGAACATTTATGCTTCATGACTTGATGGTTGGTATTGACAATGGTGGAGACTGGTTAGATTGGGGTGAATTCAGTGGCAAGGGCAGTGATGTTAATCTGGCTTGCCATACTGCCATATGCAGCAGATATTTTCCATGGCATGCTTTTTCCCAAATGCTGTTTTAGATTAATGATATAGATTTTGTTTAGAATACCTACCTCTTTAATTACATTCAAAACGTCATCAGCAATGACAACAGCATCACTACTTTGAATGTATAGTAAAAACCAGCAGATGTACGTTTTCCCCCTAAGCATTTATTATGGAAGTTGAATTGTCAGAAGTAGTTTAGGCTACAGAACACAATGCAGAAAATGGATTAGGCTGATGAAAATGTTTGTATGTGTGCTTTCACAGCATGTTCTTTATTTTGTAATGCTAAGAGGTTTTCAAGAGCACTTACTGCATGTGAACAATTCCTGCATTCCGATACACTTACTTTGTGCCAATAGTGGCAGCATCATGTTTATGTCCATCGGCTTACAGCATTAATTACACTAATATTAATAATGGTAATAAATGATATGCCCATACCAAATGTTGAGACTCTATCTTGTTTGGATCAAGTAGTTTAGAGTTTTTTTATGAAATATTTAGTAAAACCTTAATACAGTAACTGCAACACAATGCAACCCAACAAGGTAACATAATTAAGAATTAGAAATGCAATATATTGAGTACAATGCGAGTTGTTGGACTCCTAGACACATATTTAACAAAAGAATAAAAGAAGCAACAATACACAGCATAGTTTCACCTATAACATAAACATGGTATTCAATATATTGAATTGGTCTGGCCTGCTTATCACCTCTGCAAACTGGATCACATCCCTCTGTTGTTGAACATGTAACTCCAATAAAAGTAGATTAAAGGAATTTAAATAGCAAGTCACTCAGTTTTGTCTTTCAGTTATGCTTGCCCTCCTCTGCTGTCTTCTTCTCCCCCGCATGTGGTGTGTGTTGTCCCTGCCAAGGTCTGAAACATTATCACAACAGGATGTGGGCTGGGGTAACACTCCAAGTGCTTCCTCTGTAGTGCCAGTCACCTGGGAGCATCTTCAATTATTCTTGCATTTTAATGCAGCTTCTGAGCTCCAGCTGTGTTGGAAATCTCGGAAAAGCAAGGAAATCTGGGATCATGCCACAAACCAGACTTTTGGGAAAAGGCTTGTTTTTATCCGAATGCAGCTGAATTGGGTTGTCGGAATTGGTTACGCATTTAAAAATGAAAACATATTTTTCCTTTGAGGTATGTTTATTTAATTAACTGTATTTGACTATTTACTGACTATAATACATCTTCCCTGTTGTTACATTATTTTGGGGGAAACCATCCTCAATGTGACTCTTTAGGTGGAGGTGTGTGATAATGCATACATATTTTAAAACCTTCAATTCAAATATACAATGACAATTAGTCAGCCCACAGTTTTCATATACCTGTATATCCAAACCCGGCATATACAGAAAAGTAACTTCTTCTGTCACCCTGACAGAACCAATCTAAACCAAAGGCAATATGCCGAAATAGGATTTGTCACAGTCCACAGACAATTGGACAACCATGTGGGAGACATTTTTACGTTAGGCAGTTTCCTGTCTTTCTGGTGTGAAGTCCACATATACAAGCAGAGAAACAGGAGCACTGGGTTGACAACAATTAAATTGAGGATTTACTGGTAAGAGGATGACATGCATTGAATGGTAAGTGAGCTGCTGCTCTGTGTGGATATTGAGGAGCTGATGCAAAATCAGTATCATAATAATAGTAATAATATTAAAGAAAAAGAGTCATCTTGATGCATCAGTGCACATTTGGTTCTCTTACACACATATACCAAGTTTGTTTGTGTATATTCAGATACATTTTATTTAAGCAATTGAATAGGTTCAACTTACTGTGAACAGTTTCTATCAGGTCAATATGTAGTCAGGCATATGCTCAGGTCAGAAAAGCTTATTTTGGAACATTACAGTGTGCTGTTTTAACAACAGAAATTGACACATACTGCATCAATCTCAGTTTTGTTACAGTATCATTGGTGGGCCAATACTGGGGACCACATACTTCCTCCCCAATAGATTGGCTAGCGTAGCCATTTCTTAAACCATTAAACAAGTTTAAAAAAAAACACTACAGGAAATGAAAACTGTAACTTTTTTATAAGAGGCCTCAGGCGCTAAGGGGCTCCTGCTCTTGCTGGTTTGAAACCAATCAGCATTGTTGGATTCAAACTCCAGGAGACGTGCCCCTTCCTTACTCACACAATTCTGTTTCCAAAAAAGCTTGGGTGATGATTCATGTTCTGGGTGCTATAACGCAATTGAGGAGTGTTACTTTAAAAATTCAATAGAATACACAGTATATCAAGTGAGATTTCGCTGCAGCATTTGACACCAAAAACATATTCTGATGCAGTATGTGAGGAACAGGTTGCATTTTCCTTTAATTCCTCTGTTGTGCGGCTTCATCTTTTGTTGCAAATTGCCAAGGCAGTGAGGCTCGTTCACTAAATTTAATCAGCTTGGAATACATTTAATTTTCTCCCACACTTTATTAGGATTGGTTAGAATTCACAATGGAGGTTCAACTGGTTGAATAATTGGTAAATGGTGGAACAATTGTAACAGGAGAAAAGGTTAATGTTGTGTACTTGTCTGAACTTCCCTGTGTACTGATCATTCAGATTTTCTGTTATTTAACTGATGATGGATGGCAAAAGTAAATCCAAAAAATATGGCAATGCAAGCCTGTTTATTCAAATGATTTTCAAAAGTTGTCCATTCAGTAAATAAATTAATGTTTTTTGTTTCACAAAAAATACAGATGAACACCAGCTTTATGCATCAGTGTTTGACGTTACAATTTGTGAAAAAGTTCAAATAAAATACATTGCCAAATACATTAATGGCATTTAAAATATAGAATAAAGTTGCAAGTGGCCTCAAAACCACTGATTTATTATGTGTCTAGAAATAAAGTCTTGACAAGTTTGACTGTATTCAAATGTTGGAAGATAGGCTGCCTCTTTTAATTTGCTACTTTAAATTATAATAATATTAAAATGTTTAATTTGATGGCTTCTTTAAAACATCATTCACAAAAAAGCATTTGCATCAGTTACATTATTCATTTTTATGAGGACAGGCAATTTCACATAAACTTAGTGTACATCTTAATTGGATTGTTTTGTTGTTGCGTAGTAAACACAATGATAATGGATTCAGTATAGTATATAAGGTGCAATGTGCTTGTAAAGAATAAACAAAAAGGAAATAATTTAGTTTTTCACAGAACTATCACATCAGCTACTGTACCATTGTAATCTTTTTGTTATCGATTTATTGGTGCCCTGATTTAAGTATTCCTTTAGTAGCTTTGTGTTAACCACAGTAGCAAAGTTTCTTATTTCTGATACAAACATAATGATTTGAAACTGCCAGCATGCAATGTCAGTGAGGGTGGATCTGTATGTGTCCCTGCAGTGATGAAGGTCTTGTATCCCCTACCAGGAGAACTGGATTACACACTGAGTTGTCTTAACAATATGGGGGAGGCTTTACAATAAAAAAGAAGATCTGTAAATTGAGTCAAGTCATGTCAGGTTTATTATTTATTACTTAATCACCTTTGAAGTCAAATATTTTCTCTGCACACCTACTGCACAGTATAAGACATGCTGTGAGGACCAGCTACTCGTGCATGTCCAATAGGACATGCACCTACAGAACCTACAGAATACTGTAGGTTGCTAATATTTTATCACAAAATACAAGATAGATAGATATAGATATATACTTTATTGTCCTCTTGAGGAAATTTGTTTTGGGTTCTACAAGCCAGATACAGTTAGACACAACAGTATACCTTTCAGACCAATGATTTCATAGCATTTTGAACTAGGCGAGATAGTTTTGATTTCAATGACACAGAAAGTTTTCCATATCTAAATGCTCTCAAAAACAGCCTGGTAAAACAGAAACATAATATATCTTTCTGTTTTATATTATTTTATGGCTAAACCATAAAAGAACATTGTTTAGCCCTGAAAGCAAAAAGAAAGTAGACATTTCAATTTTCTTTTCCTACAATTATAAACTCTCACATCACCAAAAATCCATCACTGATCTCTCCCTGAGGTTTAACAGAACATTAGTGGAATCATCTCAGTAGCTCACCTCCAAGCATTTTAGAATCACAAAAAATGCTATTATGTGTAGTATATGCACTCAAAGCTTGGATTAACATACTGTATTATCAGCCTCTTCTGTCCATTAGCACGATGTCCCATAAGAAACTCTGTTCTGCGCGTCTAATACATACTGTACACCCTGTAAAATACAGCAATTTTTAGAAATGAGGAAGTTGATTATCATTGCTTTTAGCATTGTCACTCAAAAGTCTGTATGCTCGTAAATCCGTTGCAACTCTTGTGCAGTGCTTTATTTACTAATTTAAGTTTTTCCATATATTTTAAGCAGTAACCATAGCCTATTTAACAGATTTACATACAATCTGTCGTGTCGTTAAGTTTCCCGACAAATTCTTGTGTACGCTTAACATCAAACTTGGTCATTGAGTTATGTTGTTGGTCATCCAACATGTCAGTCAGATACCTCTCTTGTCAAATAGGTGGGTCTTGATGCAGTTTGCCAGCACAATGTGCCATGCTTTACATAAGTAAAGGCTGGCTCTGCGAGACTAGGATTAACATTAACATGTTGCTAAATTATCCCATCTTTCTCTCTTATACGATATAGACAGATTTGTGCTGTAATACAAATGTGTTTGATCATTTGATGACTTGGAACAAATTATAGTGTTTAGAATTAATGCATTTTATTGTATTTTTCAAATAGAAAATTTAATTAATACAATATTCTCATATCAAATTTGGTGGATTTGATATTCTCAAATCAGTCTATTTTTGCATTGTTACAGGTTTACTTAAGATTAATGTCCTGCATTAGTGTCACATCCCTACCTGCAGCAGCACCCTCTGCTGGCCCTGCTGTGCAAAGGCGGTCTACGTCGCCGGTTTACTAGATACCACTGCCTGGCTCACCACTGTTAACCACCAGCTGCACCTAATTTGTTATCAGGCAGAACCCATATGTACTGCCTGCTTTCCTTTGTTCTCTTGTTGAGTATTGTTTGTCCGTGCCACTGCTTCTGCAGTGTGATTTCTTTATGAATGAAACCTTCTCTGATTTTTATCTCCGCGACTGGTTTCTGCCACCTCCACTACTCTGTGACAATTAGTCAAATTATAACAGTGAAGTTTGACTTACAGCGGGTCAAACCATCTTGCGTGCATGTGCAATACAATTTCAAGCATTGACATGTTTGTGCTGTTGTAATCTAAATATGTTGAAGCTGTGAGGAGCTTTTAATATGCAGTGGATGTGTGACCCCACCAAAGCAATGACTAAAGGTATCATAAAAATTGATACCTAATGGTGCAGCGTTAAGAATAAATTAAATATGGCCAAAGGACTATTAACAATTATCACACAATGTCTAGCTGGGACGTTCTCTTCATGATGCGCTGAGGCATATATTAAAGAAAAGCTTGGCTTGTTTGAGGATATAATGAATATGTATGCACAAGCACTTTCACATTAGGGATTAATGGATTAATGACAAATGCATTTCCAGAGCTCTTTCAGTTAAATAATTAACGTATGTTTATTTAATTTAAGTTTGGGTAGTTTACTAAGTACCATAACCATTTTCCATGGATGTGTTTTAGGTAATTAACATAATGGCACAGAGATTGACATTGGAGCACACCTGTAAATTTAGCTGCCTTTATTAAGTTCCTAACATGCTGCCAGCCACCACAATATCAGAAAGAGAAATAGAGAGATAGAGAGAGAGAGAGAAAAATATTTTGATTTCCCATAAAAATTTGTCAAAATGTCATATGGCACAAATCAATGAGGTGGATAACCCCTATAATTCAGTTTAGACACGTGCCAGTAATATCTGTTTATCTGATAGTGTCTATTGATTGTCTGGGAGAGCTACAAACAGCCTTGGAATAAATCAAGGGCTTCTCAAATGGGCTGGCCAATAGGATATAAAACAACATGATATGATTTTATTACAGTAAAAAGAAAGTTGAAACTTTAGCAGAAGATTGAGATTACTTTGGCCTTGTCTATATGATATGCCAAAGTGATTTGCTTATATTTTCTTGACTGTGAAATGACAATTGAGTATATAGGGTTATTTGCACGTATTGTATACTGCAGTGTGTTATAGTTTAAAGTGCAGTATGTTTATTTAAAAAGACAGAACATGGAAAATGGAGTTTCAACGTTATAGAAAAAAATATATATATAATAATAATATGTATATATATATATATATATATATAAAAGCTGAATATAACTGATTGAAATTGTATAGGCTTACTGTATATGGCAATTACAATAACTAAAACCTAAACAGTTCAGTGAGTTAATAATGTATTTCTTATTGTCCAGGTAAGTAATACAATGCAAAAAATGCCCTGTCAAAAATAAGTGCAAAATATATTAGTTATGAGCTTGCTTATGCTTAAAACAAGAAAAACTGTCTGCGAGTGCAGTAAATGAAATTCACTTCATAAGATTTCTTAAATTAAGTGCTCATTTACTTAAATTAAGTTAGGTTAGACAAGTTAGATAAGCAATTTATATTAGAAAGAAGACCAAATAGATTTTAAATCTAAAAACAATATTATCATACTAAGTTAGATATTGTTTTTGCAGTGTACGATTACATTAGTCCATGATAAATTCCATTATGTTTGAGCGTACCATTTGCCTTCAAATGCAACTTGGCACATGGAAATTCTAACCCATATCAAACAGTTCAGGTATTGATGTTGTGTGTAAGTGATTTTGTAAAATGTTTTAACCCAGCCCAGCTCAGCCCATGTTTCATGGTTAACTTATAGAACTGAAATGAGTGGCTAGATCTGGGATCTGGAAACCATATGGAAGACGTCTATTGAAATAGCTTGGAAAAGGGCATGCACCTTCATTATTTTTTAACCCTAACCTGGCTTTAGTTGCAGGTTATGCAAGTTAATAATCCTTGAGGATAGAAAAAGAGGCAGAACACATTAACTGCTATCTCAACAACAAAAAAATGTCTGTCATCTACAGTAAGCTTTAGTTTTGTCGGACTCACCCACCCTACATATCAGACTTCCAACATTCATTTAGTCTCAACATACTCCAGTCAAATACCCATATATATATATATATATATATATATATATATTAGACATTTACAAATAAAAAGACGCACCTGTTTTTGAAGTCTGACAACCATACATTATTCATAAGGTGTACTGAAAAGAGAAAACACAGTTTTGTGAAGGGGATCTGAGCTGAAGCATGAATATGCTGTTTCTTATTGCAGAATAAATCAGTATATGACTTGTCTAGATGGGATGTGACCCAGGCATTAGAAAAGCATGGAGGATTTCCACTATACCGTTTATTCTTACACTCTAAAGACTGCAGTAAGAACTCATTTAAGAGAAAAACCAATAATGTACATGGAAATTACTGTTTCAAAATAAAGTATGCTTCTTAATCCAAGAAAATATTTTTGACAAACTGAAAAGTAATGCAGGCGGGCCCTTTGAGGGCATGGGCAAAGCCATTTGCTTCAGGTGTTTGCTAAATGAATAATAGTATTTGTGCCTGCTGTGAAAAGATTGGGCCTGCTTCCCTGCAGGCTACAAACAATATCAGTCTTACTCCGTTCAAAAGCTGCCCCGCACTCAAAACCCATATTCTGTCGATTCTTGAATGTGTGGGTTTCAATGACTGTTATCATAAGTGGGCTGATCAGTTTCGTATTGCTAAAATTGTAATATCTGTATGTGTTACTGTAAGTGGACCATGGAACACATTTAGAACAAAAGAACAGAGTATGGACTCAGCCAAATAGTTTAGCTTATATACTTTCGAGGGATACGCTTTAATATTTTATATCAGTAATAAAAACTTTCCACACCTTTTCATCTGTGTACTCACATTTTAACTTATCAAATAACAAAATATGAAATGCTACAGTATATATTGCTAATATTATTACTATTAATGCATTAATGTATCATGTCGTTTATGGTTATCAATAATCAACTACAGTATAAGTCTATGTGTACATAAAGGTGAGCCTATAGCGTATATAGTCTATATACTAGTCTTTATAGACCATTGAGTTTCTGTTAGGCGGTTTACAATGTGACATATCTTTGACACTGAGATCAGTAAATCAATAGGCACTTTTATAGATTGGGTTGCTGCCGTGATATTTGCTTTTTGCATTATTTGGGGTTAGGCAGTGTTTACTCATGATTTACACCTAGAAAACCGTGTAGATTTTTAAATGTGTGTATAGTTATATGTTTGCATAATCCACATGTTGCCAGAATTGTTTCCTCTTGGATTGTTTGAAGATCCTTTGTCTCATTTCCAGAGTCCAGACAGTTACAATAAAAAAGTTGTATTGCATGGTTTAATAAAATATAGAGCCTATACTGTACTTTTATACCCGCTCATGACAGGACAGTCCCGTTAATGCATGTAGGTAGTGAAAAGGAACTGCAGAAGGCCTATAGCACACTTGCTAAATGCGCTGAATATATAGACTATAAGATTCCAGCATACAGTAAAGGGACTCTGTAAAAAAGGGACTATGCAGAATTTTACTTTTGCAAACAGCACAGGTATGATGGCAGTGGATGCATTTTACATTACTAAGGACAGTTTAGTTTTTATCTATTAAACTTTAAGAAAAAACATTTGAAAAAAGTTTTTTTTCAGCTCTCTCGCAAACACAGACATTTTTTTATTCAAGTTTTTATATGTAACTGTGTTCATGTTTGTGTAACTGTGTTAATGTTCTTGTTGTGTTACTTGGAGTTTAGGTAGTTTTAAGTGTAGCAAGACTGTTTTACAGTAAATAGTATTTGACAATTTCTTGGCATAGTGTTGATTTTGGATTTAACCTCTGTAGGTTTAGTGTACTTTATAATTTATATTTATTATGTACTTAATAGTATTATGTACTGTATAAGAATAATACTGTTGGTTAGCATTTCAATAAACTGGGTATTTGTGGGGAGGTCCAGTTACACTTGGATGCAATCCATGCAATTAAAAAGAAATGAGAAAATTAAATCAATACAGATCGCTTTCACTGTGGTGACAAAAGACTCAACTGGGGACAGCACAGACCTAAATCTTAATTAGCAGGAATAATGAAGCTGCACCTCACACTATACAATCCAATATGAAAGCAAATGTGCGTATTAGAAGAATGTTACTTCATTATCAAAGGCCAATTTCACGATGCATTACATTGTCTTTAAACTTCATCCAAAGTTGAGCTCTGACTGATGTATTAGTAAAAAGAGAACACATATATGTGACATACAATATATTACAAAGTGGCTGCAGCAAAGATTCCAGTCTGCACTGGGTTAATTCCCCCCACATTCCTCAACACATACAGTCGGATGCACTTTCTCTATATATAATAATAATAATAATAATATAACCTGCGCAAAACACAAAGCAAGTGGTTTATTATTCCACATCAGTTATTTAGTTAGATATTCACACATTGCTGTTTCATTGAGTGTTTTCATTGAGACATACAGTAGTACAGCATGTTGCCAAACATGATGATCTTAGTTGAACTACAATCGCAAAACTATTGATGGCATTGCCTGCATTTGAATAGTTTTCTTTCAAACCAATTGTGATATAATTACAGTTTATATATCCAGTGTTGTACTTAATTAGTTACTAGTAACTAGTAACTAATTACTGTAGTTACTGTAATAGTGTAATATAGAAACTAATTACTTTTAATACATAGTAATAAGTAAAGTAACTCAATAACTGAATGGTATTCAGCCAGGCTATTCCGTATGAGTAATTCTACAACAGAGTATGGCAGAAAGGTCAATGTATTAGAACAAAGGATAAGAAAGGCTTCATCTCATTGTGAATGCGAGTTGTGTAGAGAATCTGCTAGAGTGCACTGGCCTTTGATTCTACGTCCTATAGCAAAAGTCCTACTAGGCATAATTCAATTTCATTGTGTGTATATCGGAAGACTGGAGGCGGTTGCAAGGTACCGACGGGCCCGAAGGGCTGCAGCAACTGCCGTAGCAGAAGCAAAACAGCGGGTGTGGGAGAGCTTCGGAGAAGCCATGGAG
>JAODTR010035987.1:0-20738 GCA_025399935.1 Amblyopsis rosae | reverse complement strand
TAGATTTGTCGCTAGTCGCTTTTTTGAAAAATAGTCGCTAGAGGGGTCTGAAAAGTCGCTAAATATAGCGACAAAGTCGCTAAATTGGCAACACTGGACCAAATCTGTCTGGATTTACACTCTTATCTTTAGAAGAGCTTTGATAAAAATGTTTTCAAAATAAATCAAGTCTTTAGAAGTGTCTGACAACCTTCTTCAATACTAAAAATGTTATCATTATTATGTATTATTTGTACCTGTTGCAATTGTCTTGTCCAAACTTGTACAGTGGCTGTGCAGAATAACCTACCGCATTGTCTCCAATCAATTTAGCAAAAACAGTAGCCGGGGCAGAAGAACGCAACCAGGAAGTAATCGGGTTTAACCGTTTACATGGTAGAATTGTTCTTTCAATAAGGTTATGAAACGGATTATACTCTGCTTCGGAATGAAATATAAATTGGGTTGGGCTTTTCTCTTCCGATTGAGGTGTTTATATGGAGTGTTTTGTTTCGGGTTTGGCTTTTAACCAAAGTCCAATCGGAAAAATGTAAACGCAGCTACTGTCTGTATCACTGCTGCCCATGTTTCATAATAGTTAAGAGTCTGTATCAAATAAAATAACAGCAAGCCCAATCTGTAAAGTCTGTGGCCTTTGTGAATAAGTGACAATGTAAATAAATGAAATGGATTTGGTGTCCAAAGATATTAACGTGGCACACCCAGATTCTAGACGTTGATTAGTTTGAGATGGAACCATTGTCTACAGAAAACATCAACGTCACAACATGGTATTGTCTAACTGAATAGTAAAATTGTCATTTTGTCTGATTATCAGGCAACTGTAATTGTCCTGGTCATGTTCAAATTGGTATATATATTAATCTGTCAAATACCTGCTCTGTTTGATTCATTTATCTCATAGCTTTCCCACGACCAACATTCTATACGTTTATTATTTTTGTTAATTCTGGGGTGATTTGTAGCTGTTTACCATGCTTTGCGGGCTAAAATAATGAGTGGGACTGGACTGATGGGAATTGGAGCCCAGACGACCAAATTTAAAAGAACTATGCATGATATTGTCTGCCACTAGATGTCAGACTTACCACCAGTATGTATCTCAAACCAAATTAAATGCTAAGTAGACCACACATGCATTATTATGCATGTGCATCATAGCATGACCAGCTATGAAATCAAAGAACAGAGGAGGCATTACAACACACAGATGGAGTGTGAGGTCATTCTCTGCTTAGGATGAAGTTCTTCCACTATATCTTTACACACAAAAGTGTTGGCACTATATTCATATTTAGAATACTGTAAATATAAGTAAAATGTATTTTTTGTGTTTTGCAGCATGAATAGAACAAAGTGTACCTCATTGTAAACACATTTGATTCACCCGAAAAATAGTGACCACTGCATTTCCCATTCCAGTAGAGATGTTGAAGGTCACAGAGGGAATCCATAGAAAGAAAGCATGGATTGTATGTGCCTGCTCCAATTGTCCTTCCCATCCTAATTATTTTGAAAATAGTCTTAAGCCCAGACAAATACAGCACTGAACGTCTGCTTGCACTGGGTGGACGATTCAATTTGTAAGACAAGGAGGAAGGGCGGCAGATATCAAGGAGCCGCACGGTCTGATAATGGCATCATCGGTGATAATAAAAAACAATTTATCAACTAACTCGTGGTTGTAGGCTCACGACAATATAACTTAATCTGATATCAGACAAGGGACAAATACAATGAACAGCTCCATCCCCTAACATGAAAGCTTTTGCGTAACTTATTTAAAGGGACACTCCTTGATTTGTGTCTGTGTTTACCATTGTTGTTGAAACAAGTCGGCATTGCATAATCTTAAATGGTCTTGCATTCCTCTCTACTCCTCTCGAACAACTTGCATTGGCTCTAGATATTCTCAACCTCTACCGCCGTCCAAATGTTTGTGGACAGTTCTGATGGATGTAACACAATCCAGAAATCATCTTTAATCTACAGTGTATTGTAGACACACAGTAGGTTTTTTATTGGGCCTACAGTACAGTGATATTTATAATTAATACAGAATAATCATAATGAAAGTGTATAACCTATCATGGCATTACCAACCATTTGTTGATAATAGGTATATAAGAATATTCAATGTTTCCCATTCATCTGTAGTGGCCTACCATATTTTGAATATCTTAATTTTTCTTCTCACAATACAGTATAGCCTGTATAACCCTATTATTGTGAGCTTTGGAGACCATGTTGGCATATATAGAGGCCATATAATTGTGAAAAATAACAGTTGTGTATGTAATGTAGTGGTCTGAACATGTGACATTGACCCTGTTGCAATCAATAATTCCAACCTAACTAATTATATTTTTCTGAAAAAGTTGATGGTTTGTAGCCTATACTGTATGCTCTGACATTTAGCACTGCCATGAATTAAATGTTTGTGCAATGCCAAAGCCTTTTCAGCAAGTGGAAGAGTGTTATGCAAATGTTGTGATTGATTTCCACAAGGTGTTTTCAGTTCTGGGGGAGAATCACTAATCTCACATATGTGGCCTTTTTAATTTTGTGTGGGTGCATGCGTGTGTGTGTGTAAGTAAGTAATCATAAGCATGCAGTGCCGCTGTCTCGATCATCGAATGCTTTTATTTATTGCTCTTGAGGAAGAAGAGAAGTATTAATTTCACACCCTACCACACAAATCGGCCATGAGTAGATTATATGTTTCTCACATTAATAAGGAGTCATCTTGGAATTACAGCAGAAGACAAATACACCTTTGTTGATTGAATGTGTTTCTCTGCAAAAGGTCACTGCAAGTCAACCAATCTGATAAATGTAAACTCTCAACACGTTAGTCATTTTCAAGAAAACAAAGTCTTCAAATGTATCTCTTAAACACTAAGTACAAGTTCAAATTGAAACGTAAAATGAGTCTTAACAACTTTCAACAGCAAGCAGACCCTGCAAGGTCTAGGCTATTTTATGAAGTATACAGATTTGGATGCACACTGAGACATTTGATTTCTACCTATAGTACTTTGCATAAAATAAGCAACACATCAACAACAAATCAGTTTTGAGTTAGGAGAGGTGCTGTTGTGTGTAATTCAATTTGCACCAGCCTAATCTCCATTTGGGCCTGTTTGGCAGAATGCTGATCCCTATTTTAAAGTATTAAATGAATAGGAAAGATACCATTCTTGAGTCACTCAAGTTTAGGTTACAGACAGCACAAGGCTGGCGGACATACTGTAGAGACAAATGTGTTGCAAGGTTTTTTTTCTCTCACTGAGTCACGCTTGCTAATGTCCAAGCTCCTCATGTTATCACTCGTGCCAATGTATGTGCATGGATATGTATTTGAATCGGCATAGAGGAGCGACACACAGGTGGAGTCAACGCTGCTGAAGAAAGATTGTTGATTTGAATTCCCGTATGAAATGCCATACGGTGCTTCCTCAAAAGTTCCGCCCCCCACATTGTACACACATTACCAAGGCTGGGACAGTGTTTTGTGGTGCGGTCTGCACCACTTTGTTTGTGTTCTTATTTACAGAGGCAGGCCTGTGTAGAAACACTAGGTTATATTTTCAGTGCACACAGAACAGGAAGCTAGTGGACCGTGAGGAGATATATGCTGAATTTGGTAAAAAGTGTGTTAGCTTACAACTAACACCACCTTTAAGTAACATCCTTAATGCAAAAGTTCTAGAAGCAGGGACAATTGCATGGTTGCCCTGTCACACTGAAAATGTCATAATTTGATGTTCATACAGTATTTACAGTTTAAATGAATTGTAAACAAGGGAGGTGTAGAATTTGAAATATCAAGATACATTTTGATAGCAGTTTGAAATAAGTTGTTGTTCTGCTTAAAACCCTGCAAGACCCATTTTAGTTTAAAGAAAACATCACTTAGCGCTCCAAAAAACACATTAGCAAATTTTTATTTTTATTTGTAAGACTACATTTGCATAGCCAATAGGTTATATTGTCTTGCCATTGATAGTAAATGTGTGTTTTTTTTAAAGAAACATTTGTAAATGTGTATATTGGAGAGCTAAGTGACGTCATTTTACAACAAGGGGTGTTACAGGGTGAAGCGCTAGCATCTTAACGAAGTGAAGTACATTAGTACAGTAGATGGATTATATGACAAAATAACCTAGTTCTGGTGAGCATAACATTTTACCATTTTAGTTTTTTGTTGAAAAATACCTGCTAATTAATGAATGATTAGTACAGTACTACAGTAGTATGTGATTAGTATGTGTCAACAACATTGTTACAAGTGAATTGGAAGTGACCTTCTGCAACATGGCAATATTTGTGTTGTTACCGGCAGACAGGCCGGTACATAAACTCTCTCTCTCTTAACAGACTCCCATATACCATACATCTGCGGCCCTTCTTAAGTGTTATGTTGTGTGTCGGTCTTTAAGGTCCTCTGACAAGGACTTGTAATGACTGGGTGACTGTGCATTTGAGGCGAATTCTCTTCTAATATCACTGAGGTGTGCGAACACTGATAGCATTTTAAAATAGCGTTTAGGCAAGCATTTGGGGCATAATGTTCCTATAGAGATGTATGTCCTGCTTTCTGTATCTTATGTGTGTAAAGTAAGTTTTCATTAATGTGTATATTGGTTTAAACGGCACACCCTGCAGTTTTAATTTTTTTTATCTGTTTTTTAATGCAGTCCATTGTTTCTTTATTTCTGGTTGAGAAGCACTTTGTGACTCGTCTGCGAACAAGTGCTATATAAATATAGTTTACTTACTTTAAACTCTAAACATTTATATATTCCAGTCACTATTTTTCATCTTTGCTTCAGAATATGTATGGCCACTCTTATTTAAAAAATACTATAGTGCAACAGTGGTGGGAACCTCGAATGAGGCTAATTGTGAACGCACTCTTTGTGCCGTATTTATAGATGAACGTTGCGTGCCAGGGAGTTACAGAGTGGTCGCATTAGATTGCCTCTAGATTGGCATGTCCGGCATAACAACGTCAACCATCGTTGGTGCATGTGCTCAGTTTATCACCAGCATAACATGCAGCAACATCAAATGGCTGTGGTTACATTAAGATTACAGTCAGCATGGCAAGCAGACTGCTGTTGGCCCCGTCTGCAAACCAGCGCTATTCAAGACAATGTGGGCACATACCACACAGACACAAATGATTGACATTGTCTGACTTGTGTTGGTTGAAACAAACAGATTAAAAATTGTGTGCTGCAATGCATTTCTTTTAAAAATGTCAGCAGAAATATGAATGAGTGAGTGAGTAGATGTGTGTGGTTGAGGTTTACAAGCAAGCTAACATTCCACTGTTTATATAGTTCTGAATTTGATAATTTGATGATAATTTCTTAAGGTTAATGTATACAACATATTTCTTTTGAATATTCCAAATTAGGCCTTACATGTATACCTATTCCTATGGTAGCATTTTCCGAATATGTAGGATATGATGATATTATTCAGGGTTTATGATCATTCTTTGGACATGTAGGCATATCTGGAAACAAAAAAAAAAGTTACTGTATATGAATGAATACAAATATAAGACATACAGTATCTTTTGATGTTTAGATATTTAACCGACAAGTCCTCTTCACTTTGATTCTAGTGCAGGGCTGCCTTCAACTGTTCTAATTTGGACTATTATGTTTGTTTATTTTCTCAGTGTAATTACGGTCATAATTCTTTCTCTACGTGACAGTGTTTCAACACTCAAGTCCATTCTAATTATCAATACAGCAGGGGGGCATTACTTCCTGGGGTATTCTTAGATTTTTCACCCCACTGCTTCTGTGATAACCCATTGCCCTCCCAACAGTTTATATTTAGGTCCAGTACTGTAATAAACATTACAGATGTTGCTGATGTTATCTTGAAGTAATTTTTACTTTTTTGTATCCTAATGGAATGCCATGCTTTTCCATAACTGCAACAATACTATGCTACCTTATGTTTAAAGGAGAAATGTCTGGTCTACTTTGGATATCTTAGATTGGCTCGATTCCCTAACCATATTTGATACATTTTCAGCCACTGTCATATGGCAGTTTTTGCAAGATTTCTAAACACTTCCTTTAAAGCCCCGTTGTTAAGCATAGAACTGTACTGGAGTCTGTAATATTCCTGAGTTTGGGTATGCATTACTGTAGCAGCAGCATTCTGTACAAATTTCAATTTCACTGAAGCCAAAAGTTAACAATCCAGTATCTTTTGGTTGTGTGTTTATATAGCATGGTGTCCAGGTCAGTTAAGTCTATTGATAATGGTTCTTCATTTTATTATACATACTGTACATCCAACCTAACGTGGATATTATGAATATTGATATTTTATTGATTTTCTTCAATTTCACCTCAGTGTAGTACTGGTGGTTCAACCTGGTGGTTCAACATCGAACATGGTTATTCGTGAGCAGGACAGCATTTTGTGATGGCATGTCAAAGGTCATCGGGTCAAAGCTAAATAGTCCTTATTATAGAGAGTAGCTATAATTAATACATTTAACACTATATTAGCTAAGGGGAGAATCTACAAAAAAGTTAGGTTTTAAGTGAATAATGCCAGTCTGATGTGTAGTGTTCCTGAGCCCACAGGGGTGAACTAGCGTGTCGGGAACAAAGCACTTAAAATGGATACGCTCACTCAACAGAGACCACCTGCCCTTAGCTACCCCGGAGGAAATATCTCTTCAATGAAACAGTAGTAGCTTATGAAAACCCTGTATAGTGCGGCTGCTATAACATCTGCTAGAACATCCGTGAGATTCGTGTCCTGTGTCCTTGGCCAAACCCAGTTTCTTTTGGGAAAAAAATAGTTATGCTTGTATGCTTTTTCTTTTGTTGTTTTCTCCCCGGATTTGAGTGAAAGAAACCTTTTAATTGGATGAAGGATCAACAGAGGCACTAAAAGTGTCTACCTTCATGTCATATTTCATTTGGATTGTGTTTCAACAAAAGTAACCATCCATAAATCTCTTACAGTATCTTGATAATAAGAAACCTGAATATTTAGGTACATTCCATCAGAAACATAAAGGGATTATGTGGCATGAAAATAACTTAATTCAGCAAACTGTCTGCTATCACTATATCTTCTATGCATTCAGTTACTTTACCTTTAAAGTTACCTGATTGCCAGTCGTCAAGCTCTTCATAAAATATGAGACAAGAAAATGTAATGAAACCTTACTATTTCAATACATTAACATTTATTATACTTTCACAAATAACACAATAACACAACAACACAAAATGCATATAGTACGTACGTGCATCTGAAGTACACGTAAGCTTGAGATATTTAGTTATAAATAGTTATTTTCGAGTCAGAGGACAGATACTGAATTTGTTAACCAATCCAGTAGCTGTATGGTCCTATACGAGCCCTTCTGAACATTCTCAGAGTTTGGGGTGGTTTCATATTGGCTAAGTGACTGACTTAAAATCTGACTAATTAAATTGATATAAAAATAGGGGGTGGAATTCAAAGTTCTGCACCTTCAAGTACCTGGAAGAAGGAGTTACATTAAAAAGTCACACATGCATGCGCACACACACACACACATTTGAGCATGTATAATAGCCTTAAACCGTCCAGATCTCGCAAGCTCCAATTTAATTTAATGTAGGTATCTGTCTTGAATTCTGATTCTAAACATAAGGTGATATAAAGGTAGGTAGTCCTGTAGACCTTTATTACAGTGACCTAGAAGTACTACTAAAGAGGGGTATATTTTTTTCCTGTCCGGTCCATGTGGATGTGTTGAGTTAATGGGCACTATTGGGCACAGTCTAAAACACAAGGTGCAAACTGCATTTAGCACGTGTTCAAATCTACTTCAGCTATTTTAACGACGGTCGTTGCACTAGGTGCATGGTTCAAAAGGCTTGTACTCTATTCATGAGTGTGTTTTGGCCGTAACACGATAAACCAATTCAAATCTCAACTCCCATTCCGTTTAAAAATCCAGATGCGTTTGCATCATAGGCGGATTGCTATTATAGGGGCAGGTTTGCGAATGCACTGGATCAGAACATCTATGGCAACATAGACCTAATAGCTCACATTGTACACTTTGTATCTGTTTTCCTTTGCATGTTTGTGCACTCCTGCAAGCAGAGCGTAGTCGAGTTGTGCACCCATCATAGGTGATGTTAAAGCTTCATAATGCACCGCACGTTGCCTTTAGAACAGGATTTTGCTGGTCAATCTCTTTCCTGTGCCTCAAGACAGCAATGCACCAGACCACCACACCCACAGGCACTCATATGATCTCAAGTGCATTTCCTATTTAAACACCGTGGGCGCTGGACAGGAAAATGACAACTGTGACACACTAATCTTCTCATGTGGGCAAGTTTACTCTTTTGTAATGCATGCAAGTTCCGTATTGGAACTTTAAACTGCTTAGTTAATTGAGATTTGTTTCTGTTTACAGACTAGACTGGAAGAAAGTGTAGGTTACCCCTCTTCGTTACCACTTGAGGGTCACTGAGATAAAGGTCTATAATGTAAGGAAGGCTGATTGAAATGTACAGTATTAGCACCATCTTTATCATGAACTATTATACATTGAGGGGTTCCAGAGATATACTTGCAACTAAATCAAACTAGAGCTTTCGAGATCAGAATGGTCTCAAGAGGCTAATGAGCATGTTATGGCGGTTGAATATGACACGAGCAGATGTCCTATTTGCTTGCAGTATTCAGTATTAAAGGTATAGTCAGCTATTGCAAGCTAATTTGTAAGTCAATACACGTTTTGTTAAATACACCAACTATCTCCTCGCATTTCGCTATCTTTGCTGATCTCTGTGCGTGTTAAAAAAAGAAGCTGATACTTCTACACAGCCCTGGCTTCGTAAATAAGAATATAAACTAAGTGCAAAAAACTCATATCAACAAAGCCGTAGTACTACACTTTGCTTCAGAATGTGTTTCAAAGTGTGGAGTGATGGTGTGGACAGACGCGCAGAGGGATATTATTAGCCAGCGTTCTCGCTGGATAATAACGTGTGTTTATATATATATATATATATATATATATATATATATATATATATATGTTATATGTTTTTGCTCCAATTATATTCATGAACTGAATTATCGAACTCTTCTATGCACAAAAAAATTGTAAAAAAAAGTGTCTTTGCCAAGATAATCCATCCACCTGACAGGTGTGGTATATTAAGATGCTGATTAAACAACATGATTATGGCACAGGTGTGCCTTGGACTGGTTACAATAAAAGGCCAGTTTAAAATCTTCAGTTTTATCTTGAAAAAGTGGCCATTCCTGCACTCAGCATGCATCTGTGGCATTGTGGTGTTTGATAAAACTGCACATTTGGCACATTCAGTCTAAGGCACACCTGTGCAATCTCTCTAACATGGAAGTGCTCTTTAACAAAGATTTCAATGGACAAAGTGAATTTATATTTATGTTCAGTATCTATTAATATTAAATAAATTCAATTATTAAACTATTCTGCACAGCCATTGTACAAATCATGGATGTAGCCTATTATAAGAATGGTGCAAATAATTTAATGGGATATGTCAGCTACGGAGACGTCATCTGGAGCCATACTGTACATGCACACAAATAGCCTCACTGCCCAACATACCTACTAAAAGCAAGCCAGTTTTAGCCAATTTTGCTAGCGGGACTTGTTACATGAGCTAGATAATGTGTGCATGTTTAACATCAATTCTTATAAGTTGCGAGGGCGCATGTAAACACCAGACCTGATTAGGTGACATCCCATGTAACCCAAAACGATCAATCGGAAAGATTCCCTTTGTGAAGTTGAAAATGTCTCCATGTAAATCCAGCTAGAATACAAATAAGAAAAGCATTAAATAACAGTCAGATCAATCAAACGGTGGGTCAAGGGACCACGGATACAATTAAAAAATAAAAATGATTATTTCAGCTTCAATAACATTCTCAGTGCATCGTGAACATGGTGCAGAAAATACAGGTGGAACAAGGCTCCACGAATGGGGGTCTGACGGGAAATGTACTTACATTCGTTACACTGCTTGAGATGGAAGGAAACATTACTATGTTGATTTGTGTACCTTAAGAAAACACTGGTTTCTACCATGGGAGCAACTCCGTCTAGCTGTAAATGGTTTCAATGTATACAATGTTATAAAATAAAATACCAGTTAATATTTGGTTTAAACACTATGCTCAAAGACACAGTATGTATGTAAACATACTCGTAACTGGTGCATTTTATAGCTCATGAACTCATGAACCTACAATAGTACTCACAGCTGGATCAGCGGTCGATGTCAACCTCTGAACCATCCTTCCCTTCCCATCTACCGTATACGGATCAAACATGTGTTGACACAGGACAGTCAGCGTATAATAGAGGTATCATAGTATCATCCAGGTAATCTTCTCATCTACAGGGCCAGAAATGAAGAAGTACTCACTGGAATGGGCATCCAGTCCTGCGCTGCGACTATCCCATTCTGCAGACAAGCAGTGTGTGTGACCTATAAGTCACCAGCGGAATGGAAAAGGGGGGCCCAATGTTGTCAAAGAAATGGACTAAATCTGCGCTGTCAGGCACCCTGAAGAGAAAGGCACTCCGCTTATTAACAGTGTGATGGGGAGGCGGGGGCTCTTGGCTACAAAGCGATAGGCCTTGCTGTTAGGTAGCGTATTACCACCTCACATCTATTTCCTATCACAATGACTCACTTGTCTCCCTCTATCAATGTATCACTGTCTCTAGCATGCCCTCTCCTTTTATTGTTCCCTTTTTCCTCCCATTCTTTTTGTTCATCCTCACCACTAGTGCATTTTAACTGGTGTAGTTTTAACACTTCTTAAATAGTTTAAGTCAATTAAAGGTGGAGTCATTGTAAGTCAACACGCTTTTGTCAAATTCAGTACTGTGTCTACTCACGGTTTGCAAGGGCAAGCACCCTATGGCAATGAAGGGAGAGGCGTTTTGTCTTTCTCCAGCACCTGACTTCACCATTTTAATGGTCTGCAGCTAAAACATGCTATGCCTTTCTGTTCAATGTTTCTTTTAACTTGATCATCCACTGTGGTTTCCTAATCTTGTATGGTTAAAACAAATATTCCAGTTTATGATCACCATGAGACCTGATTTATTTATTTATTTGCTTTTTATTTCCTCGTTTGTTTTTTTCCTTCCCTAGTGAAGTCCATTTCCACTGTAAATACTTTCTCTAAGATCAACAGTGACATTGTCCTGGGAAAAGAAAAACTTATTGTAGGACAGATCCTTTCTGAAGCTCATTGCTAGCTCTGTGGAATCCCTTAACAGTCAGCCTTTGGCTAGATGCAGCCCAGAGTATAGCAGTAAAAGTGACTGTCTTGAAAAGTGGTACTGTACACCACATGTTCACAACTGACATGACTGGACTCGTAATAAGATTGTTTTTTCCCTCCATGAATGATGGGAATGGTGAGAATGTGAAGCTATGATTGTGATTAATTGGATAAATCATCTCGATGAAAAGCTCCCGTCTGGACAGAATAACCAACATGGCCTAAATTAAATGGGATATTGCATATGCTTACTGTTTTTGACACAGCTCAACTCCATTATCCTTATTGATCCACGCAAGAGAATATTCTTTGGATGCCCTGCAGAGCGAGATCAGGAGGTCAAATGCAAATCAGTCCCTGGGACTGGTTGTAAGCAGGGCGAATGTTAGCTGTCACTGGGGCTTGAAGCCATGGCTGTCTGGTTGAAGGATGGTCTCTGGCTATTCCAGTCTTTTATAATCCTTTAAAATCACTTAACAAACAATTGAATTAATAAATGTAATGCTTAAATGTAAATTTACCTTAAATGCACCCTGATTTGTTTCTGAAAGAACCATGGTGGGAGAAACCAGTACAGTACAGTGCTGTCCTACTTCCCATACTAATGGTGGGAATTTGGGGTTCAACTACTCTTCATATATACGCAGGTGATATACAGCAACACAACTGAGGTTACCTTTTAAGTATTGAAAGATATACTGGTAAAGCAATGTGGGTGTTTCCGGGGCATTTTTCAAGGCACGGATTTATACTTTGTAATTTGATTCATGATTCTAAGTTAACGAGCCTTTATTATAAACACGTTCCGTCACAAGCTGTGAGAGCATTTGCTCTGTATCATGCCATTCCACTCTGTCTGAAAGCACAATGATTTATCTAGGCTATTAATGAAAGTATCGAACAGATGCTACTTATCTCTGAGGGGACACGTGCTTGGAACCGCTGTCATACCGACGCAGTTCAGCAATAAATACAGTAGACGAATGGAGAGAACATACAGACCGATATGAAGAAGGTCTACCCTTACACAAGCTGTCAACGCCATGTTTCTGGAACTGTAGATACAGCGCGCTCTCTCTTTCTCTCTCTCTCTCTCGATCATTTTAAATCCATTCATGGACCTTCTTTGATGGTTTGTTTATTTCTTTGAGTTAGAACCTACACATCTACAGGTCATTGGTTAATAGTTTGACTGACCGTCAATCAGTGCCGAGTGACAGTTGAATGATTCAACGTTGTCTCTATTACTTGGATGTATCTTAACTTGTCTCTTGAGTCCTGACCATAGGCATCTGACCCTATGGCAAACAGATATGTTGTCACACAATGTATCATTATATTATTTAAAGGTAAATTATTAGATACAGTATGTATCCACAATTGCTTTTAGATATTAGCTTGGCTTCATCCGACTTTTGCTTTCAGAACCCGTTCACTTTAGCGTTTGGACAGCCGCTCTGGATTGCGGGCCAGTCAGCGCCCATGTGGGTGCGTATGTGTGATGTCGTGAAATGGTGGTAGAGCTAGATGAAGCATCAAACAACAGTTGTAGTAACTGTCCAACAGTTTAAAAATGAACCACAGGTCAACTAGCTATACCCATTAGAAGGCAATGACTGCAAGCACTTTCCAATTACGGAGCGCGTCCAGGCCCTTTTCACAAAGTGAATTTAACCCTGTAAGACCCAAAAATAGAAAAACCTAAAAATATATATTATTTTACCTTTCAGATGTTGTTGTTGGAGGCCTTTGATTCAGAAATTAAAGAGTTAAAAAAAAATGTATGTACGTTTTTAGAGAAATGTTGTAATATTGCAACATTGGGCTTAGTTGAGAGCAGAATTTCTGTATTTGTACTCACATTGTCTGAACATCAATTCAGAACAACTAAGAGTTCATTTACAGGTTTGATTGCTTACTTAGCCCCATAAAGGTATATAATATTAATAATAATGATACATTAGTCATATAATTTTACAACAAGGGGTGTTACAGGGTTAAGATTTTGTTACAGCTACTTATGCCTTTGGGAATTATATTGTTTTGACACTGTGCTGAGTGACTTTTTTCCTCTACTTCACCCCTACATTACTCCTGTTCGCATCTCTAACCCTCTCCCCACTGCCATCAACATTCTCATTATCAGTTGTGCTCCAAAATATAGTCTAAGATGGGACATATACTGTATCTACACCGCCTAGGCAGCAGTACCTTTTAATGGCGCGCTATATACGGCAGTGATGTTTTTATTTTATTTATACCAGTAGTATTTTTATCATTTTATTTATTCTTAACTCAGATGCGTTTGTAATTGAACAGCCATGATTGACATTGTACTGCTATGTACATACCTGCAGAAGAAGGAGAAATAAAACAATACAATTTTGACATTCGCTGTGGCGAGTGTGACACTTTAAATGATCAAGTGCAGCGTGCCTGTGTGTGTCAGCTCTATATCAGCAAGTGATATATGCATACACACACTGTTTATTTAGCTTCCTCCAAGTGAAGATTACATTCTTCACTCTGTGGCTCACACAGACACATACTACATGTGGTGTATGTTTGACCGCACATGTACGCGCATGCATATACTTTGTGTACATGCACGCACGCACGCACGCCCACAACACACACTCACACACAACAAAATGAATGGCCAGGCCAGGGATTGAGGAGACGCTTTAAGTGTGGAAGATGTACTCTGCCCATCAGTCCCTATATCTCCCGGGCTCTGTGCATTCTCTTTTGCCACAGTGATGAAGCTGTGATGAGACGAAGCGCAGCTCTTAGTCATGTTCCCTCCATCAGCATGCGATCACCCCCTGGCTCCTGTGGCTGCCATAAAGCTAGGCTGTAGACACTTCCCCTGCCCCCCCCCTCCATCACCACCCTCCACCCAACTAAACCTAGCTGGTGGCTATACTGCTAGCCATCAGTCACAAGCTGTTTTGACGCTCAGTCGTTACCGACACGAAATACAGCATGAGCTTGGATTTGAGTAAGTGAGATCTATTGAGGGGGGATTAGCATTATGGATTTTAAATTGTAATGTAGGGAATGTTATTATAATCATGATATAATCAGAAAATGGGTAAGCATAGAAATATATATGCAATTACTTCATAAACGATGCTATACAAAGAGCCTTAACACTTTTATTATTGCCATATTCTGTATGTCTTAAATAAAAAATACAAAATCAGGCGTGTCAAATTCAGGATATTATGCCTGTACAGTATAGCACATGTGAATGTAAATGTAGCCAGTGTTTACCCCTTTAATTTCTGCAGCGCCTGAGATGCTGGTTTCTCCTGAATAAACACACTACAGCTTATCAGTGCAACGCAGTATTCGATCATTGAGGGTCAATTTTTTTGTGTCAACGCTAGTCTCTAAAAGATAAAAAGGAAATCCGCGGCGGTGGCAAGACGTCCTGTCTGCCTGCATCTGATACCTTGGCTTGCCTGGGATGTCTCACTTTCTTGTTGTCTTCTTGGCAGACAGCCAAGGTGAAGCCCGGCACAAGCCCGGCACACGCCTGGAAGCTGACAGCTGTCTTAGTCTCTGATGCTCCACGCTCTCCCGGAGAGAGGGCGCCTCCAGTCTGTCTGTCATGAGGAGACGGAACTTGCTTTGACACTAACTTGAGTTGGGGAGGGTAGGGGGGGTCAAGTGTTGGACAAGGTTGCAGACAGACAGGCATATTCTAAATAGTCATGCGTGCCTGCCTGTAAACTTCGACAGGCTTGATTTGACTCCAGTAGTTAAAATCAAACATTTATTTGACACATGGTTTGGATATGCTCTTCCTTCACCTATCATAACCAACACTAGTGCGCTGACAGTGTTCTAGCATTGTGTCGCACCTCTTTTTGCGCCATTAAATGTGGTTCACTGTGGCTACACCAAGATGCTAAACCATTTCACAGATGTGAGCAAGCACTATTGACTGCCAGTGCTTGCTCATTATTTTAATCTGCTACGGCTGTGTTTGCTTGTTTATGTCATCAATAAACATAATCAATACCATAGTTTTTTGTATATTGTCAGATTGTTTTTGCTTCCTTTTGTGGTTTAAAAAGAAATTAACATAAGAAACAGAACTGTACATTAATTATTTTAGGGTGTGCACACTTGCAACCAGGTTATTGTAAGATTTTTATTTTTCATTTTTCTCCATAAAAGATTTCAGTTTGTTTTTCAATTGAATTGTTCACATTATAGGTTACATTAAAGGTGGACAAAGTTCTGACATGATTTATCTTTGTCTCATTGTTTTACATCACAAAAATCTGGCCTTTTAACAGGGGTGTGTAGACTTTTTATATCCACTCTATGTTATACAAAACAACAAAGGGATTCTCTGAAAGCCCCATTATCTTCTTAATGGCGCTAATTGATATCACTTCTAAACTCTATACATAACCAATCAGTAAACCAGAAAATCTTAGTGGAGGAAAGCTTTCAATTCTGTTGTCTTCTTTCAATGAAGTTCTACACTGCATTACTGCAGAGATTGACACACAATCGTCTCAGCAAATTCATTGTTAATAGCTTGTGGTGGGAATGGCAATCAGCGAACATACACTGATGTCGTTATCTTATAAATAACTTCAGTTGACGGCTGATTGGCTAATGCTTTTGTATTGAGGGGTGCCAAAGTAATAGCTTACTCAAGGCTAAATCATATTGGAGCTTGTGAGATCTGGACATGGACCATGAGGCTGTTACTGGACTGTCAGTTGACTAACTGTGGACAGTGTGCTGCTACGCACAATTGACATTTTCTCACAATGCACTGTTTGCTGTGTGGAAAACCTGCCATGCTGTTTACTGGCTGTCCTTTGAGTAGTGGATTGTCTCTGACACATGAAACAAGTGTGTCAGAGATAATCTACCATTTCTCTACTATTCTCTACTATTTTCTTAGTTTTTTCTCAATTGTTAAACATCCCTTTGTCTATCCCTCTTCACAGAGTAGAGTGCATGTAACACCTGAAATAGTACTTGCTCACTATTTCAAATAATTCTTGATGTTCCAAATCAAGGCAGTGCCGATAATACTTAATCCTCTGTTTACACAAATTAAATTAAACTGTCATATAGCTAGTGATGGGCACTAATTCTAAACTGCCAGTTATGTTCCGCTCTTTTATTACACCCACTCTTTGCTAATTGCAGAGATAGTAGATTTTCTGCAAGAAGGGCACTGTCCCCTTTTCATTACATAGCATGGATGTACAACATTTTAGCAGCACTATTGATTTATTCTTTCTCAGGAATCTCAACATGAAAAGAAATAAAAGACGGGCTGAAGGTACATCAAAATGCTCTGTCATGCTGACGCACTTCACTAATGTTTTGAAAAGCGTTTAGAGAGAGTGTTCTGAGTGTATGACCTAATGCACTTCTATACCGGCTTTAGAAAATTAATAAAACATGTTTAGTATATGCACTGATCAATCAGCAAGAGATTGGAATCAGCCGATATCCACAAAAAAACGAGATCGGTAGTAGTAGTAGTAGTCCAATTTCGTTTTCTAATGGCCGATAAAGAATATCGATCTCTCTTGTCAATTAGATGGCTGTCAATTCACCATTCATTTTGTGTGCCTGGATTAAATATTTATTTAATAATATTTTTATAAAATCAGTATCTGTCGATGTTGCGGACTGAAAATCATCAATCAGTATCGGCAAAAAAATAAACAGATCAGTGCAACACTGTTAATTAACTCTAGGTCAGCTACTCAAGTACAATGGCCCACATTATAAATGTCTGTATTAAATGATTGCAATTATTGCTAGCTGCCAATACAGAAAACATAATCGATAACAAAAAGTCCACCCCTTATGCGGGTGAAGGGTCTGTTTTTGAGGACCTTTCCCAGTACAAGCTTTTAGTATAAGGTTGATGTCTTTCATGTCTCTGATGTCAAACCACACAGCATTAACATACTGTAGCTTGTAGCTTCAGCCTTTTTGGCTTGCATGTTTAAGGCCAAATACCTCTTGACTGGCCTAGAGCATTTTAGTTCTTAAATATAAGAAGAGTACAGACATACTTTATGCTGCATTACATAACTCAAGTGACATGTGCGTTCACATTGCCTGAACATTGGCGTTTAGAGAGCATATAGAACACATTTTCTCTGTGTCTCATGTACATTTGCATTTTGTGGGTGTGACGGACCACAAACCATTGCTTTGTTTTTATCAGGCAGCCTGACTAATTATCTAATCCATAATTTAACTCCTCCCCATTTTAAACTACTCTTTAGCTTCAGCACTATTTCAGTTCAATGAAGATAACACAATATACAGTTTTATTCAAAAAGATTTTCCTTTGCTTTAGAGAGAAATGTCTGCAATAGAACAATGATTTTATATGTCAATCTTTGTGACTGTCAAGTCAGTTAATGTTTGACCAAGTCATCTTTATACAATAGGAGTCCATAAACAGAGCTTCATGAGTGATGTGAAACAAATGATCATAGTGGATTATAAATGTAGTCCAATGCATCCTATTTAGGGTTTTGATGTCAACACAAAAATTCAACAGTTTACCTATTTATTCATGTAACCTTTTACTTTAATGGTTTTCTTTGCCAACATTACTTAACAGGTGGCATTATGATACATTAAATATACATTTTAAATGTCCTGTCTAATACGAAATTGTCTGATTAAGTTTACATACTATGAAAATGCCACATTGTTGCACAATTGTTATTTCTGACCTTGCTCTGAGCATAATGAGCTTATACATCATCTTTCAATTAAGACCTTTGAGAGTTGGGCATGACGCTTTTAAATACAGAGATTTGTTGGGCTTTGAGCAACTCCTCGCCCTCGGAAGATCAGTAATCTGTGTTGTTTATCCATGGATTGCTCTTGGCACAACCTCCCACAGGTTTTCAACATGAAGGAAAATGCAAAAACATTATAGTGTGATATGTTTCACAATTTGTATTTTTTTGTTCCTAGTTATGAATTGCCCAATTATGCTAATAGGTGTGTCTTGGGAGACACATTTATTTGGCACAGCATAGAAGAGAGTCATGGCAGGCAATATAAAAATCATGCCAAAGCGTTACATATTTGGAAACTACAGTTTTCCTTTAAATATATATAAATATATATATATATATATATATATATATAACAGTACAATATTTATTGTACATGTAGGCTATAAATGTATATGGCTTGAGAGCATAGAATGGACAGCAATTTCTTAAGAATTAAGGAATGAGCTATTACATTTTAAAAGAGCAGCACTTAGGGTTTTAACATAACAAGAACATAATCATGTTACTGTGCTCAGTTCTGAATATTCTAGGAAACAACTGAATGTCCTCGCATGCACAGAGACACACACAAAGCACTCCCCTGGCATTTAGATGAGGGGTAGGAAGCCCGCTGGCTGTGCTAGTGGCTTGAACAGCTACCCACTGGACATTTGAGTGCAATCACAACAATATTTAAAGTTCTGGAGAGGCTCTGGAGTGGCCACACTACACCAAGAAAATAAGCTCAGGGACACAGTAGCACATATGAAGGTTGGCTTGTTATTTAAAGTAATTGGATCCCCCCCTGCCATTCCACGAGTCAGTCCACTCTAACCTATGCAATACTTTTTTTTAGCTCTACACTGCCATGAGCTCTTTTCCCTGCTTTTAATTTTCTTGTTGATTCGTCTGTTGTTCGGATTTAGCGCAGATTTAGCGCCGAGAGAGTCAGTGCAGAATCACACTGTTTCAAGTCGCGCCGTCACATCTTGAGTAAGCATTGTCTAGACGTTTTTTGTTTTGTTTTGTTTGATGAATCGGCTCATGTCACCCTAAAACCGTAGCCTCAATAGAATACCCAATCCATCAGTTTCATACTGTATTTCACTGTTAATTGTCTCATTAAATCATAATTTTGAGACCTAGCAAAACTTCTTAATAAAGACAAAAAAGAAAATAAAAAAAACAGTAAGCCTTTACTGAAAGGTAGACTTAATCTGTTGCAGGCAGCAAAGAGTGATGAAATGGCTGCAAAAGAAATATCAATAATTCACAACATTGGAATGTGAAAAGTTACACCCATAGCCTGCTACAGAGAGGCGAGAGAAATGGGGGGGGGGGGGGGGTTATATGTTTCTCGTTACTGTTTCTGGTAAATTTATTGAAATTGATTCAACAGAATTGCACAATATGTAATGCTAAAATAAATAATTGTGTTGACCTTATAATGGATCCCCAGCATGTGAAGTTAGCTAGCTAATATGAGATTAATGCTGATGTCTTAACAGGAAACTTAATTTGAATATTTTCTTTTTTAACCACCAATTCTTCAATTGCGCACCCAACAATGACCATTAATACATATTCATGAACCACTCTCAAGTCATAATTTTGTGTTTTGTGATGCAAAATCTGATTCTAAAGAGCATTAGCGCTTTTATGAAGGCGGTGGGTGCAATTACCTGACAAAATGAAAGTTATCTTTGTTCTGCTCATATCAAAGGTGTGTCAGTTTATCAGCATATATGCCACAGTGCGGGAGTTAATTAAGGCTGGATCAGAAAAGATAATGTCAGTTTACAAAATTACATTAATAGACAGCGTTAATTTGTTTCTGGTGCCAAAAGGCAATAATGTACACTACATATTATGCATATACTATAAGAGTAATGTTACAGTGTTGCAAGTTACTCAGGAATTGTAATAAGTTACTATTTACTTACAGTATTACTCCTTCAAAAAGTAATACCTTTAACCTAGCCTTGCTAGACCATCATGATCTCGCGAGCTTCAGTTTAATTTCTCCATGAGAATCAGTCTGAAACGGCTTGGAATCATTTTGAATGTGTCCAAGTAGCAACTGAACTTTCCAATCAGCATCGTGTTTATAGCTATACGGGTGTGGCTTAGGTGTGCCGACCATGGTGCCGACAGCGAAAACGACCAGATGGTTCATCCAATCAACTATTTTTTTGAAAGTACAGCCATTCACAAACAGTTTCAATGTATGGCTCCCCAGATGGACTTGTGACAGCAATTCCTCTGGCATGTCAGGATAGGCTGGCCCACCCATTAGGCAAAATAAGGCAGCCGCCTATAGGCAGCATTAATTTGAGGCGGAATTTTGACTCGGATTTTGATCAGCTTAAATTCCCTGAGGGAGGTCACTGAGGTAGTCAAACAACTACACAGTGGCAAAGCCCCGGGAATTGATGAGATTCGCCCAGAAATGCTAAAAGCTTTGGATGTGGAGGGAATGTCTTGGATGACACGCCTCTTTAACATCGCGTGGAAGTCTGGGACAGTGCCAAAGGAGTGGCAGACTGGGGTGGTGGTTCCCCTCTTTAAAAAGGGGGACCAGAGAGTGTGTGCCAA
>JAODTR010035966.1:0-13887 GCA_025399935.1 Amblyopsis rosae | reverse complement strand
CCCCCCCCCCCCCCCCCCCCCCCCCCCGGGGTCTAGGACGGTGTCAATACAGTTAAACACACGGTGGCTAATGTGAGGCCTGCAAACCTTAACAGATCTATTGTCTGTGCCTTCTTTCACACGCTTGTGTCTAAATTCCTGTCCTTGTCGGTGTGAGGTCACTGTGAGAAAAGTGGCCTCCCTTTATATCCTCAATTAAAACATTATTTTGGAAACAAATCAGTCAACCTTGCATGGTCTTTGAGATTTCTATATCAGAGGGCATGTCATATAATTGTACAAGTTTTTGAACATATACTGTATAGGTTTTCGTATTAAACAAGTTATAGAAGAATATTTCTTTGAACCTAAAATGTCCCACAATACAAATGTGTGTGAACCAATTAGATTGTTTTGAGCAATTAGTCAAATGAGGTGTTCCGCGGGTCACTGGAGCCTTGTGCTGACCATGCTTCTCAACCTGTAACCATGGTTATATTTGGTAAACCATCAGCCCAAAGACATGTATGAAAGTTCATCCTTGCTTTTAGAGAATTGTTTTTAACGCTGGTTGTGTAACAACTAAGTCACGTGTAGAGAGATTTTGTTTTGAAGATCTTATTATATTATTCACCAGAAAGAAAAGTAAATAGATTGAATTTAAGTTAGGCTCCATAAACCAATCGCTGTCATTGTTTTGACTACAGTAGCACGCCTCATCCTCCAAGACTTCTTTAAGAATAGAATGAAACGTAACTACTCTTAATGAATACACTTGACTGGTTTCTCCATTTTAAAAGCTATTTGTTTGAGTGCTTTCATGAGGTTTGTTGACAATCATTTAATTGTCATTTTTTAATTATATTTAATGATACCAAAGCCTTTCAACTGCACAATAAAAAAAATACAATTCACCATAATAAAATAAATAATCTCCACAGAAAATACTCTATCCATCCATTATCTTAAAAATACCTTTGTGTTGTTAGTGTGTTTTATATGATTCACATTATTTTACCTAAGATTAAACCACATCACATTTCAGACTATAGTCAAACTGACAGCTGATTATAAACTAAAAGATAGAATATAAAAGATATGGGTCTTAAAGTCTGGTTAGATAAAGAGGACTTACGAACTATAACTTACTGTGTTAGATATGTGGCATATCTGTTTATATTACATGTGTGTATTAAAATACAAATTTTTTGCAAGACCTAAATCAGCTGCACAGTCCACAGCCAATCGTAGTTCTATGGTAACAATAACAAACGTTATTTTTAGAACACCTTTAAATGTACAAAGTGCTTTGACAGTCAAAACAATACTCGGTCCATTTAAAGCAACAAAAAATGTGCAAAGAAAAAGCAAAAGTTCCTTCCGTAGAAGAAAGGTGCTGTCAAGGACTTAAGTGGCATATAAGTATTTTTGTATTTCAAATTGTGGTGCCTTGACTGCTTGTTTAGGCAGCTGACCTTAAACCTCACCTCAACCATCTAGCGTTACCACAAACAGCCCTCATAAGCGTCTCCATAGTTACAGTATTGTTCTTCTCTATCATGTACGCTATTGTCATATAGAATGGGCGTGCACTGTAAATACATCCCATAATGTGTAATACAACATTTTATCTTTTATGCTTGTCATTGTGTGTCAGTGTTCACTGATGCAACCTTCTCTAATCTCTGAAATATTTGTGATTTTGAGTAAAAATATTTTAATCATATTATGTCTACACCTTTTTTGTTTACTTTTTTGTTAACTTTTTTCAGACATTTTAATAACAGTATAGACAACCTACTGACCTTTGAATCACAGTAGACGTAAACTAAAAAGATAAACTGGGTATGACCTAAAATGTTGTTGACAACATGCCAACCAGGTTTTATCTTTTCTCATTTTAGAGTGAGAGAATAGAATGAGAGCAGGCTAACCGAGTAGCCCTGGTCAATGTCAATCTCCTGGCTCCATGACGTACCCTTAAGCAGGGCATTCAACCCCTATACATGTATCAAGTGTTAAACCTATAGTCTTTGGTAGTTTAGACAGTTCCTATCCTCCCTAGAGCATCTCTTAGAGATAATTGCTGCCACAGTACATACCATTCTAAACCTAATTATCTTAAGGCACGGTTGTGCCTTATGTTAAACAATGCCAAAAAAATAATAATTTAAAACAATGCGGAAATATAGACAGTGTCTACAGGCAGAATACCGTATAGCCTTTTTGGTATAAATATGTACATTCAAAAATCTACATAGGGCTAACAGAAGCTTGTATAAGGCAAGATAAAAAGTAGTCAGAGTTTGCCAGAAGTGGTGCATTTAATTAATTATAAGATATAAGCAAAGAAAACTTTCTCCACTTGTATTAACTTTTACATTATATGTTAATACCAGCGAGGCTTGTGTGAAAGTGTGAACTATCATATATGTAATGTTATCATAATTAACTAGGCGTGACATGGTTACTGAATGAGGCCCTCGGTTTCTTCACCAAATTACTCAATTACACATCAATTACAAGAAATACTCCCATCAATAATATGTTGACATGCTCACATCTGTATAAAGGTATATTGTCTACAATGCTTGTCCTGTGAGTCCTGCTGTTTGCCTTCCCATGCCACTCAGCTGGAGGTCAGGTGTGTGACTGGCATGAACTTTCCCTAAATTGATGTTTACTTTGTGATTTACTGTTGCTCCATATCTAAGCATTGCCAAAATTCCCATTTATTTATACTGTATAATACATTGATGGCATTTATAACCAATTAATAATTATGGTAAAACATTCAATTGCTTCACTTATTTAAATAAATGCAAATTCAAATACATGTTCCATAGTTTAAACTAAACCACATTAACAGTCCTATTTCATCTTTCGATCATAGCTCAGATCACACAGGCCAACTTGCAAGACTGTTAATCCCAGCACTGTGGGAGTCAGGGTGGGAGCAACTATGTTGAGAACATTAGGGAGGTGTCTTGTATGTCAGTGAGAATGATGATACTGATAAATAATGAAGGAATTACATGCTAATGACTATCAGTTTTACATGCACTCATTTCCACTATAAAAATGCTGTGCAGTTATAAGCCTCTCGTGAAGTATATCAATTAAATAAATGATGCACGTTACAAAATTGGACATAACACATTTCTCATTCATTTTAACCAAAAAGGTATTTGCTTACACACTCAGTCCAAGCACAGCAATGAATGAAGACATTTCCTCTGGTCTTCCAGGTACATATCCACTACAACCGGAAGTCCAAAGAGCACAGTGTAGTGTCTCGGGAAGCTGTGAAAACGGGAGGGATAGAGAGAGAGAGAGAGAGAGAGAGAGAGAGAGAGAGAGAGAGAGAGAGAGGGTGGGAAGTGGGAGAGTAGCCTTTTTTGGTTTCTTGTTAATTCAGTGTGGTGGCCTTCTCTTTTCACTGTTTAAAAGCCCGCCCCCTTAGCAGCACCAGCCCCAGCCTTATATATATATATCAGCCTGTTGCAGAGTTTAGGACTGCACACTTTACAGAGGACTATACCACAGGCCTTGCCGCCACTCAGCCAACATGAGAGAATTCAAAAGCAAGCTTTTCTGGAGGGCCGTTCTGGCCGAGCTGGTCGGCATGACCCTTTTCATCTACCTCAGCATCTCCGCAGCTATCGGTAACCCCAATAACACCAGCCCAGACCAGGAGGTGAAGGTCTCGTTGGCTTTCGGACTGGCCATCGCCACGCTGGCACAGAGTTTAGGCCACATCAGTGGGGCGCACCTGAACCCTGCAGTTACACTGGGGATGCTCGCCAGCTGCCAAATAAGTGTCTTCAAGGCAGTCATGTACATTGTGGCTCAGATGCTGGGATCGGCTCTGGCTAGTGGCATTGTTTATGGAGCACGGCCAGATACTGGCAATCAGCCTATCGCACTGGGGGTCAATGCTGTAAGTGAATCGCTTTATTTGTAAACATGCAATGTGTATGCAAGAACTGCTCTGCTTCCGACATACAAATACGCACATTTAGCAGTAAACACTTATGACATACAGTCATTAAAGGCGATTTTTGGAATGCATTCAGCAGAAGACGCATTAAATGCAAACAAACTGTAATCAGTTTACACTATGTTTAAAAGTAATATGTATATATAATATAAAACAAAACAAAAATGTAATAATGTGATATTGATTCACCAGCTTTTATGGTCTCTCATAATGTGAATATTGTCTGTTGTGGATCTTAAATTCCCTTTTGTTCTTAGCAAACATTCCCTGCCAGGGTTATGACTGCAATCACACGTGCACATGGTGGCACATTCTAACATTGATAAATGTCGCCACAAAATGAGACAACATTAACTGAACAGTCAAATTAAGAGCAAATTAAGAGCCGTCGCCCACGCTGGCCCGGTGAGAAATGGAGCCATTGTGATGCTGACTGAGTGACTGACTGACCCAAGTGTTGTTTTCTTGGCTTCCCTCCCCGCTGCAGCTCAACCGTGTCACACCCAGCCAAGGCGTCGGCATAGAGCTACTGGCAACCTTCCAGCTGGTTCTGTGTGTCATTGCAGTCACTGATAAAAGGCGGCGTGATGTCACCGGCTCAGCGCCCTTGGCCATTGGCCTCTCAGTCTGCTTGGGGCATCTGGCGGCTGTAAGTGGCACACTACATTAGCAGCCAGAGTGGGTTAAGTAATGCTAGGAAACTGCTTTTTGCAGTGCGCCTGTAGAGTCCTGGGAAGGGACGCAGCGTTTAATGCTAATCCAAACGTAGATTTTAGCAGAATGTTCATGCTATGCCGCAGTGGGGTTGCAATGTTATTAGCCACTGCTGCATTACATCTCATGTAATCTCTCTGTTGGACCTCAGATCAGCTACACAGGCTGTGGCATCAACCCTGCACGCTCCTTCGGTCCGGCTTTGATCATGAATGATTTCACAAACCACTGGGTAAGTCAGAGGGGCGAGCACATGAGCCCCGCGGATTTTTCCACATACCTTGTGTAATTGCATATGGCTATTATGTCAAGCCTAAATAATTCAATAACTCAGTGACTGGCAATAGCCCTTTTTCACATCTCCTAGTTAATAAGTGATGCATCTCTGTTGTCTTCTGATGAGCCCAACAATTGTCAGGTGCACCTTATCGGGGGCACATGCTTGCACTGACACAATTGATTGTCAAGGTTCTGTTAAACATTACGAGCGCTGTGATCGATGACGCTCATCTGCGTTATCCATTGCAGGTCTACTGGGTGGGGCCGATGTGTGGAGGCGTGGCGGCAGCGCTCATCTACGATTTCCTCCTCTACCCGAAATTCAGTGACTTTCCCGAGCGCATGAAGGTGCTGGTCAGCGGTCCGGCGGGAGATTACGATGTCAACGGAGCAGAGGAAGCTACAGCTGTGGAGATGTCCTCCAAGTAGAACCACATACCAAGCCGATATTTAGGATGACTGTGACTATAGAAATGTACTATTGTACAAAACTATTGCATTTAGCATAGGCTAGATCACCAATTTATCTTTTGGCCTGCACGGACTACCCTCAAGATGTATCGTCACAAAGGATTGAAATAGAGAGACTCGGGGTCAAATATCCCTATCAGTATTATATGTCTGTATGCATTTTGCTTTTTCCTGTACTTAAATAAATTACTTTTTTATTTTTTATGTATATTGTATTGTGTGTGTACACTCTTGGATTGTCTTCCACTTTTGTAAGCAAATAAAACACTTCTTGTTATCGGTTGTCACCCTTTATTGAGCATGCTGATAACTTTTTCAGCATAAATAAAATGCATGAGGCCCCACCTAGTAATAGGATAGGTTAGTAGTTAGGGTGGTGTTTCAATCCCCAACGTGCCTGGGCTACCTGCAAGCATCAATGAGCAAGATCTCTAACCAGCTCTTTAATAAGTTGCTTTCACATATCTCCCAATTTTTTATTTTGTAACTAGGCTACTGTATGACAGTTTTGCATTAGATATGGTATGTCATTTTGGTAAAATTCACTAAATAAAAGGCTTTGCACAATATTTGACAATCATTAACATATCAGTATAAGCAAACACATCCCACAGAACAGTTTGGATATGAATCTGCAAGCACAAATCTATATAATTTTGACCTTGGTACTTGCTAGTTGACTATTTAAATTGAAATCACTATGTATTGTAATTAAGTTTGTTGCTGAATTTCCAGCGAGGGCCATGTTAAATCTTTTCCTCAACTAATTTAGAGACTAACGACAATAGAGGCAGTTATTAAGTAGTCCAGTACCTTTCATGGGTACTTTTTTTGTTGGGGAAGGGGATATCTTTGGAAATGCCTCAGATGCTTGCTATCTTGTAGATCTTTGCAAGTTTCAGTCAAGAATGTTTCTTTATTTTTTTAGCTGGTACTGTTGGCATCCTGCCAAGATGAGTTGCCATCAGACAACACGTTTCCTTATGTAGGGATAAACAAAAAAGGGCTTTGGCCAAAATAAATCTTATGTTACCATTCTACACAAGTAAACAGCTCACTATGAATAAAAATAGCCCTGGTATCTCCGTTTTGTTTATTTTCCATATTCTAATCAAATACGGACAGAAATTGGAGTTGAGCCACTTGAAAGTGCAGTTAAACAAGGCAGCAATAACAGTTTTGCTCATTGTGTGCATCATTAGTGTATATTCATCCAAGCAAATCAAGGCATGACTTGATCAAATCAAATATTTGGTTTAGTAGTAAACAGGAGTCAGCTGTTTCCAGGCCTGAATATAAAAGCCACACATGCTGTCACCTCTCCGTCACCAGGGTTAGTGACGGAGAGGTGGAGTGTACCTCCATAGTACACTCTGAACCTCTGCTCGACATTACAGTTGGATAGTAACTCTATGTAAACATGTAAAAGGTGCTGTTAGAAAGGTTAAAACCAACAGTTATACGTACTCCATTGCTCGAACATCACGCATGTAAAGAGTTTAGAATGATTGCTAGATTGAGCATTATAATGCATTTCGATGAAAGCAAAAATGCAACGATTCTGGGCTGAGAAAAGTCGCCCCCCTCCTTTCAAAAATCGAATGTGGAAGTTCCATCTGTTGGAACATCTGTAACGTTCTATTCGCTCTGATGTAAACAACAACACACATCAAACAAAAGGCCGGCCTACATGCTGACGTTA
Organism: Amblyopsis rosae; assembly: GCA_025399935.1. NCBI lineage: Eukaryota > Metazoa > Chordata > Actinopteri > Percopsiformes > Amblyopsidae > Amblyopsis > Amblyopsis rosae. The sequence goes on along the minus strand of JAODTR010035966.1, from coordinate 6,742 downwards.
CAAGCCCAAAACACAGGTTTACCTGACCTACATGTGAATGCAGAGAGTTTTAAAATATCTTCACCCTGGGCAGGAGTTTTGCTAAACCTTTGGTTTTAGTGATTGGATGCACCGTTTACATGTGGATGAGTGATGATGTGATGCCAAATCGCACAGAAAAAGATTTGTTTATAAAAATAGCAGTGTACGTGTGGACATAGTATTATAGTGATGGCAGGATATCCTTTAGCAAATAGATCAACAGCTGATTCAAGTCAAGTCAATCATATGTATAACCCTTAATCTTTTTCTTAATCCAAAAAACACACTTAAAAAAGGAAGAAACCTTGGGAAGTGACCACAGTGGGATGAAACCACCCTTCCATGATGGTTAGGATGCAAGAGGGAGGGCAGAATTTGCAATTATAGATTGAATGAAATGCATCACATTGTGTTGTAAATAAGACATGAATTAAGCAAATTCATTAATAAAATGTATTAAGTTTTGTAGTGGTCAGTCAAATGTAATATTGACAGATGCCACATGATGGTGTGTAAAGAATAAAGTCTGATAAAGTATAAATACAGAAATTCCATTGCATGGCTTCATTTGCCTCTCAGCTAGAGGAGCTGCCAGTGGCAGAGATGTTTTCTGTAATATTTTGCAGTGACACAGAGGTGGTGGTGGCAGCCATCGCTTGGTGTTAACCACGTAAGGCACAAGGCCTACATTTGAGTCCAATCTACAAAGTGATGCTTCATTATTTAAAGGATGGCAATTTTCCCCACCAGCGGGAGGTTGAGGTACATTTGGGAAATTGCCTCAAGCTTAAGCTTGTTTTCCTATGAAATCAGGAACTGGCTGTCTTAAGTGGTGTTCCCACCCAAGAACCTTGAACAGAGATTCATTGTTTATTGTATGCCAACTTTTAATTGAATGTCTCTAACTTTCTTCATAGCCATCATGCAACAAATAAAAGGAAGTGCATTTTGCCTGTGTTCAGGCAAACTGAATGTACATTTTAACAACCAAAAATCACGAGATCTGATCTTCACAGAATCCAATACGATTTCATCTTTCGATCTCATTTTTGCAAAGGTCTAACTGCTGTGATCATATTTATTTTTTACAACTGCAATGATACAACGTAATGTTGCATGTTTACATCACATGCACAGGAAACATGCTAGCTTGGTGCTGCACAGTGCTAACAGCTGCACCAAATGATGCACAGCAGGCAAACGTCTTCCGTCTCTGCCGCCGCAGCTCAACATTATGACATTTATGTCATCTGCTTCTATTTCCGGGTGCATTGTCAGTACTATAGCAACTTATGTGTATAAGGCTGAAAGTGAGGACTGCCACAGGAACACACAGATCTGATCACTTGCCATACATAATGTGGACAGTCAGAAAGATCAGATTTTAATAAATGGACGTGGACTGACAGGTTGTGCTCTCCTCCTCTCTAACTTGCTTTACGCCTTAATAAAGCAACCAACCGATGCTTAGCTCAAAGCATGTTTCCTTTTACAACAACCCCTGCTGCTTACACAGCCAATTCAGGAGCTTGTTGTGTCGTTGTCTTGGTGTGAGGATTTAGAAAAGGACAACAGTATAAGATGTTTTCCTGTTTTGCTGTTACTGAAGGGAATTGACCCAGGTCAAGGTTTTTGGCGAAGAATTAACCACTCACACAATACCGCTGGTCACGTGTGTTATAGCCGTCACTGATATAACCCATGACGTGGTTGGGCTTCTGCTTCTGGCTACTGGAGCGCTTCTTGCAAGGGTGGATAATTCAAAATGCTATTCTTTCCCCCTACTCTTTGTTAAAGTAAAGACTTTATCTGTTAATTAATGAACCAACACAATAGCTTGGCAAGACATTGATCTGGCTTTGAAGTAATCAGCCCTCTTTTGATATAAAGCCAGTAAGTGGGCTTTTCCTCTAACATTGTTTTCAGATCTACTACACAGGATGTGGAATCAACACGGCATGAACCTTTGCACCTGCAGTTGTTCAAGAAAATTGTGATGATCATTGGTTCCATTTCCCATAGGCCCTGCCCTTCACCTTAATCCTTATTGGCCGTTAGCTGCTTAGAAATGTGTCAAAAACCAAAGACATCTGACTATGGCGGTGTGCGGTGTTGCCTCTACTGTATTGCACTGATGCTGCTGATGATATAGGTCTGTAATCAGATGAACGTGTGGTCTTTGTTTTTTCTTTGTACATTACATGTACAGTATGCCCATGTCTTTTTTGCCCCCACAACTGTTCCTGTATGGGTCCATGTATCATGAATTAGGCATCATGCCGTTTATGTAATGTGACGTTCAGAAATGGCAACTGTGGAGGTCCAATACATTCATCCATAGAGACCAAATATTCGAACTAAAACAATGGCTACCCTACATTTGCTACAAAACAAGAGAAAGAGATTGAGCGAACAAATGGTAGTAATCTGCTGCGTATTAAAGTGTAAGGTATTTTGATGGGAGCCTCTCTTGTTCAACCCACTGGTTCAATTGAGCCAAAATATAATACACTTCCGGGTCGCATCAAACTATGATGGCACATGGCCTAGAAGGGATGCTAATAACCACAAAAGGCCTCATGGTAAAAAGCACAATAAGCACATAGCAAGGCAATAACAATAAAAGAAACAAAAATATATATTATGTTAAACAAGCTTTAATTGTCTACCCCGCTGTATATTAGTGTAGTCCACCCCTGTTACTGTATATCATTTTTGAAGATAATGTTTGAATTTTGAACATCATGAGTAGGGCCACCAACAAGGATGGTGGAACCAGATATGTTATCCCTGGGCCATCTAACCTTTAAAATTATTTGCTGAAATAATTATTCAAAAATACATATTTGTCAAGCTTATAGTATTTCATAGTTACATAATAGCTTGCTATTTTTGTCTTTATTTTCCTTGATAATGATCAATAACAAATTAATTTTCCCTATACCTCCAAAAAAATGGTTGTAAATTAAATACGATTTCCTAACATTTTAAAATACAGAAAAAGAATAGAAAGTGTAATTAACATTTTACAGTATTTTTTATGTATTAATTGTTATGATGTATAAGGGAGTCCTACTGACATGCACCTGCAGGATTTTCCTGTAAATTGAATACGATTTCCTATAATTTTGAAATACAGCAGAAATACGGCAGAATTATTTGGGGGAAAACTTAAACATACAGTTTGTGATGCGATATATTGTTGATATTTGTTGATATTTATATATATATTTGTTTAGATTTTTTTAGTTTATTGGATACATTTATTTTGTTTCATTGTGGCTAGGGCAATTTATTTTGAATTGTATAAAATGACTTATCTTATCTAATTGTTTCAAACTAATGTAATTGTGAATACTTAGAATAGTTATTGCCCTTTGTTGGTGTTGGGTTGATGGGGACAGAGTGGAATTTCATTATTTTGTGAAGTGAAAATGGCTGTGTAAATCAGTAACATTGCAGGGACAAGCATAAAGTGTTGAATTATCATCATCTGCTGGGCCCTTGCCACATCTATTCCAGCATTGCCATGGCATGTGTGAAAATGTGCCAGAGGGAAATATTTATTAATGTAGCTGCATGTGAAAATCACTGGCAGTCCCTGAAACGTTATTTGTAGGAAAAACGGTGAAAGGAATGTATACTTTTAGCCAACATTGACCAAAAATTGCCAAATTTTGATGTACTGTATTTACTGTATGTTGTACACCAGTTGTTAATACATACTTATTACATATTATTACATATTATTGTCAATCAGATGTATCGTAATCTAGTTTGATTTCATGTGTACTATGGGGCCAGTAAGATAAATGGCAACTTTCAGTGTTCTTCTGTATTTGACACAACACATTAAGTGCAAAAATGTCCTGATTAATGATGCAGGAGCTGGAAATAACATCAGTCAACTACAGATAAAACGGTCAGATAAAGCACAATTTGTTTGATGTAGTCAATTAACAATTGCATTCTCAACTATTTCTAACAGAAAAATTACCCATTAGTGGTTTGTTTTGTTTAAAGATTAAAACGTGATGATATTTCTCATTGAGTTGAAAAGCTGTCTCATGATATCAACATGACTAATAGTGAGAATGAAATCAGCATAGAATATGCCTCTGCCACTTAAAAATAATTTGTGTCGCAGCATTTTGGGTAGGCTATGCCAGCCCTATGGCTTATTCTTGAGTTAATTCTCCAGTTACATTCATGTTGTTCAAATATGTCCTGAATGTGCTGCTAGGATCGTTGCTAATCACGATTATTTCTTACCTTTTAAGTTGTCTAATGTTGTTACACAATACTTGCATAATATAAATTGTGATTAATGACCACATTTGTTGTGCATATGTACCCATTTATATGTATTTATTATTATTAATGTATTAATTTATATTAATTTATATATTTGTAGATATCACTGTATGTGTAATTACTTGCTATCTTAATTAAGCCTTGTTTAGGCTATAGCATGTGACGATATAGTCTATAATATTATTCATGGTGTCTACAGGTATAAATGTAATTACATTTAAGACTTTTTCAGACTTTTTAAGACCACTTTCAATAAAATGTAAGACCAAGCGTGTAATGGAAATACACACCAAACGTTAAAAATATACTATTCCCTCTTCCGCAGAAAGCTGCCAGCAAGGCATTGCAGACTAATTGCTTCATGTGATCTAAGTGGATAGCATTTCCTCTAGGATTATTTTCAGCAGGGACGATTTTTTTGTTGTAGCTGGGTTTGCGGTGCATATAGATATCAATAGTTTATTGTGCTATGTGTAGATTTAATGGCAAAGTTTGTTGCACTTATTTTTTTTACTTATTTTAAATAAGAGCTCTTATTTAACGTTACGTTGAATTAGTATTCAACGTATTGGAGCCTACTGGTGTGGCCACTGCACATTCAAAATATTGATCTTTCAACCCCATAACTAAACTATTGACTTTGATCAATATCAGGCATCTTTCCGGAGAAATATTTATTCTATTTATAACTATTCTCAAATGCAATCATGAATAGTTTAATACATATCTGATCTATTGAAGTTACCAGTATTATGATTCACTTAGTTCGCTAACAATAGCCTTCATATTGGCCACTATGATTGGCCATTAGCCTATAACGGGATAATATGAAGAGTAGATTGCCTTATCGGTAGTAGGTTATACAGTACAAGTGCAGACGAGAGACAAACAAGTGATCTGACTAAACCATGAACGCGCACAAAGAGATTGACCTTTAATTTAACGTTTTTCTCTGCAAGAAGCATGAAACGTGCAATAACCAACAACAGCTCCGTCACATGCGGAAACATATGGTATACTCATACAGGTAATTAGGTATATGATAATCACACAACAGGTGAAATGAAAGAGTTAAAATCATAGCTATAAAATAATGGCTCGGTGTGGCCGCCGGTGTGCTAACGTTTTACATAATTTAGCTACAGATAAAAAGGTAAGATACATCACAATTTGTTTGATGTAGTCAACAATCAGGCTCACTCAAAACCATTTAGGCATTCTCAACTATGTATAACAAAATGTACAACCGTTAGTGGTTTGTTTTGTTTAGATAATTCCAGCCATCCTACACCTGTGTTTCAAATGAATTGGTCATTGCAGGCTTCTGCAGAAGACTGATAACGACACATTGAAGCAGGTGTATTGGAGCAGGGTGACATCTAAAACATGCAGGACAGTGGGTCCACAGGACTAGGACTGGGAAACACTGACCTACTGTACAAGAGCTATTCCCGGTTTACTTAGCAACATGGATAAATCCTCCATGCACATACACCCCATTCAAACAACACCTTACAGCCATGGTAAGTGTAATAATAACTTAACAGACTTACTCCTTACTCCTGAAATTATGATTTAGAGGTATAACGTAAGCCTTTTAATAATTTTGTCCTGGGAAAGCTCTAATCGCCCTTCAGAAAACCTGTTCGGTTATAATAAGACCTGCTAAATATAGGACTACTTTAAACCATTCAGAGAAAGCCATTTTTAATTGATCTGGTTTAAAGTGCAATTTAAGTCTAGAACTAGGCTTTATCTCTCTGGGAAACCACACCTACATGTTTTTCTAGCAAAAAAGTGTATGATAAGAAAACAAGTGAACACTGAGGAAATTTCCTGTTTGGCAGTCTTACAAGTATGTTCCTTTCTTTAGCGTGCACATGGCCCTAGTAACATCCCGTGTAATGCCTTATGGGTATTTAATGGTCCCTGCTCCTTCCTCTAATCATTGAAAAATCCAGTAAATGACGTTAAACGGTAGCACCAAACCTTTGTTGGATATAGTAGTCTGGGAGAAAACCACCCAATATCCTTTAAAAAAATGTACACCTTATGTGCTATGCTAGGTCACGTACGTTTATCTAAGGTGATTCACCAGCAGTATTGGAAGTGGCAGGGTCACATCAGTGGCTGCATATAGACATCACTTCAGTTAATCTACTCAGGGGGAAGACCATTACTGCTTTAATCACACTTTTGAGTTATTCACAAGACTTGAACATGTACAAATACAAACAAAATACGAAGTTTAACATAGACACACTGCACTGTATGAACATACAGTACTGAGTTAAATGCAAGAATGACAAGGAACTGTAGAGCTCGGTAGACACCTGACAGACAGATCAGCCTTGAATTTATATATATATATATATATATATATATATATATATATATATATATACAC
>JAODTR010035955.1:0-20740 GCA_025399935.1 Amblyopsis rosae | reverse complement strand
TTATTTTGAGAGAGAGAGAGAGAGAGAGAGAGAGAGAGAGAGAGAGAGAGAGAGAGAGAGAGAGAGAGAGAGAGAGGTTATTATTATAAATGGACTGAAGACATTCATTTGACAGGTGCATTGTGGATGTCAGGCTATCCATAGTCTCAGCCTCTTCTGCCCATTAGCATCACAACACTGCACTGAAACATTTACTCCTGTAAGATCAACAGAAATGTCCAGAATTGAGGAAGTCGGTTTTCATTGGCTGTTAGCATTGTCACAAGTCTGTAATCCATAATAAGGCAGTGCTTAATTTACTATTTTTCAGTTTTTCCATTTATTTAAGACAGTTACTGTAGTCTATTTAATTAACATATTTACAAGACCTGCAAACAGCTGTGTCATTAAGTTTCCCAACTAATTCCTCAGTGTAAGTTTAACGTCAGACTTGGTCATTGAGTTATGTTGTTGGCCATTGTGCATGTCAATCAAAATACCTCTCCTGTCAAGTAGGTGGATCTTGATGTTAGCCAGTGCTGTGTCCCAGATCTTATACAAGTAAAAACTAGCTTTGTGAGACTAGGCTATCCATAAAGCTGCAATCCGCAACCTTTTAGTTTATTTGTGGTATAACATACTGTAAGCTTGTCTCAGTCTCTCATTTATATTTGTATCTCTAGCGGTGCGTAGATAGTGATGACAATATCGTATTGTGTTACCTTATGAATAAAATAAATGATGAATGAAAAGAACTGCAGATTTATGACATTAATTAGCTTTCACCTTTAATTTGTAATGGGAGCAAGGCACTTCCAATATATATTAGAATCTGAGAAAAGAGAGAGAAGCAATATGTCACAAAATATGTGGAGTATTACATCATATATGTGTGGAACAAAAGCTTTCGGAGGAACACAAAGCGAGAGAAAAAAAAAGTAAAAGAATAAGCCGCCATTTGAGTGAAGGAATGAGAGCAAGAGGGAGAGAGATGCATGGTGGAAATAGGGGCAGACTGAGCACAACCTCATCCTCATGCAAATGAGATTCACACTTAAGTGCCCACAAATTTTGAGCCAATAACAGTCCAAGGAAGGGATCATTTGAGCAAAACACAACACGTTTCCGTGAACCTCGCATCATTTGTAATTTCTTGTTGTTCTCTGCCCAAACCACACGCCTGCAGCTATATAGCCCATTAGACGCACTAACTTATTATATAGTTAAAACAGGAGGCGGCTGCAGGTAATAGCACATGTACGATCATTTTCTTCACATCAGCCAGTGGTTGGTTTGCGCTAATTTGATTTGAAGGACAGGTGAGTAGAGAGGTTTGTGTTATTACCTCTGTACATGCTGCCTCCACAAATGGCAAGATAACTGCACTGAATTATTTATGCACATAATAACTGGGAATTCATTGTTGAGATAATTACAATGGAGTTGCTCACAGGCATTCGCTAACAGACACAAAGCCTTCAGGTAGCCTAAATGTCCTGGCGCTTGAGAAGATGTTCCACTCACTCCGGCCTTGCCTTCTCAGCTGGGGGCTTTTAATAGCTACTAAATGAAAGGTTTAATTTGTAAGAAAATGGCTCCCTGAACTGTATTATTTAACCTTCTAATAATTGCATTGGCGTATCAAGCCACTGGAACAGTTCCCACAACAGTATACAGTAGAATATCTCAAATAAGATCGCGATTGATGTCAACTCATACTGAAATACATCTAAATGAATGCAGCATGTGGAAAGGGTTTTTACTCTCTTATGTCCTACATATTATGTCCTACATATTACCTCTTAAGATTTAGGATTTTCCTTTTACATCTCTAAAAGTGACTCTAACCTTGTACCTTACAGTATAGACAGTAGTATAGTTAAATGGATATGAAACACACACACACCCACACACATCTTAACCTCCACTCATATACTGTAACTGGAAGAATGGTACATTAAACGGCAGTGGGAGAATTCAATTTGATATAAAGGAGTAACAGAGTTGAGAGTTCAACAAAAGTTCAACTTAAATGTTTAACAGTTGTGGATTGCAGGGTACAGCAATCCAGAACTCTGCAACCTCCCTTCCCACTTTGATGCTCTTTCAAATGCTCTGAAATTCATACTGCCCTTTCTGTAATATTTACACTACACTATAAATCAATATAGCTGGTTTCATCTCATAATAAATAAGGGCTTATTTTAGTTTCCATGAACAAACAACAAAACCAACAACATGCAATTAGCCGCGTTTGTGTGTGTTTTTTTTCTTGCATTTATAAAAGCTTGTTTCAGAGTTGACAGGCAGGCAGAAAAAATGAAATATTGACCTGTAACATCCATCATAGCTGGGTTCTGAGACCACTAGTCTCAGCCTCTTCCTTTCATTAGCACTACGTCACATTAGTAACTCTGTGCTGAATGTCTGATACACTCGTTTAAGGTATCTCGTTTATGGTAGAGACCGACTTTATGGAACTGAGGAAGTTCATTTTCATTGGCTGCTAGAATTGTCTGTATCCATAATTCCGGTACAACGCTAATGCAGTGCTTTATTTACCTATTTCAGTTGTTAAATGTATTTTAAGCAGTAACTGGAGCTTACTTATTTAACAGATAATACCTGAAAACAGCCAGAGTTATGTTGGTAATGTTTCTCAACAAATTCCTCTGTGTAAAATAAATGTCCGACTTGAGTTACGTAGTTGGTCATTGCACATGTCAATGAGAATACCTCTCCTATCAAGTAGGCGTATCTTGACGCAGTTAGCCAGCGCTGTGTCCCAGACTTTATAGTAAAGGCTGGCTCTGCGAAATCCTTAATTCTACCGGTACTTAGCCTTCCTGCCTAGCTAGTCCTCTGAAATATTCCCTTTTGTCAATCTTTGTTGGCTTCCATTCTTCCTTAAATCATGCCTCTTCTCTGTCTAAAACAACTGGTTAAAATGTTCTTGGTGATATATTTTCATAACATAAACATACAGTATATGGTTCATTGAAGACAATGAATCATATAAGGTCAGTGCACACTTTTAGAGTAAAGCGTTTTAACAAAAGTTCAATATCACTTCAATGCAAAAATGATATATCTCCCCACCTGCCACAAAATAATTGGTCGGCACTCATCTACATTTTATATAAAAATAAGCCTGGACAAGCATTGTAGAACGAAGCATCTAATTGGCCAATGTGCCTCTTGCATTTCCACTAGTAAGACCCACCTTGGACCACAAGGCGTCCCTGGGCCGTCCTGCGAACACGGGTCCCTGGTTTGTTGGCAGCACAGACATAGACCCCTGAATGCTGCACACCCACGTCTGAGATCATCAGGTTCCCTGTCCCCAGCACTTGGATGCCCTCCACACCGATAGGCCGCCCATCTACCCAGAGAGAAGAGAAGAGGATGCTGAAGAGGACGGAGATGGGGGTCGATGTAGTAACACACAGGCAAATATGAACTAAAAATATACCAATTATGCAGTGTATAATATACCAAAATACCAATAGATTATTTTTTAACATAATTACATTTCCAACCGATTTTTATGAATGCTTGTATGTTGTGTTCACAGAACTGAATGGCAGTGCAGTTCTCTGACGTGCTAAACTGACGCTAGTTAGCGCAGAGGAACGCATGCTGACAGTGAGGACTGCATCGCTGGGGAGGTGATTAGTACTTTACGTGTACACGGATGTGTGTGTGAAAGACAAAAGGAGGTGAAACTGCTTTGAACAGCTCTTCAATAGAGAAGCAACATAATTACATTTCTGTCATAATAAACATGTCTTTTACAGGAATTCTCAAAAGGATCATGCTTATGCAGTGAGTATCACACACTCACAATCTCTCTGCCAACATGTCATTGTGTACAGTATTGTCAACACACAAGTGATACGTTACATTTGGTATCTCGTTATGGTAGTGCACTTTACCGTAAGATGTACCTACAGCAGTATACACACTTGTCACGATTGTTTTGTGTGCAATTAGCCTAATATCATTTATTTATGCAGTAATCTTGATGTGAAACGTACTTTGTGTGTGCGTGTGTGTGTAATAGAAAGCGAAAAAGCAGAAAGACTTGTCGATACAGTTTAACTTTGCGCTGCACTGCATTGAACACTACACATTTTTACACCCCTAACTAACTAACTAGCTCACAGTGGGGCCACCACAATAGTATTTATCTACATGTACAATGCGCTTTACTGAAAATGTATTTAAATGACAAACCTACACAAGAATGAATCATCTTTAAACACAATCCCGCTGAATGTGTTCAGTGTGGTCTCTATATAAAGATGAAGGGACGCTTGAAGTCTACAGCACCCATCTGCAGCTTCCAAGGCGCATGTCTGATGTGTTAAAATGCTACAGGCAGGGGATACAGAGGCATGATGTACACTAAGGAGAGGTGTCTAAGCAGAGACACGCACCATATGGTCATGACCAAACGCTCTCTTTTCTAGACACAGTGGAAAAGCACAACGCATGCTCTCAGTTTGTTGCACTGTTTCTGTCCCTCTCTTTTTACCCTTTATCCCTATTCGTTTCTCTCTAGTAGGCACTAATTCAGTTAGCGCCATGGTATAAAAAGAGCAGTCCAGCAAGCTGTGCGGCTGATGAATGAAAATCACCAAACAAACTGCAAAATTAAGGGGTGACTGATTTGAATCTATCAGATTCATTATGCGGTTTATCCAGGGCCCCTTTTGCCTGTAATCTAATACACACAAATCCTATCGTGTTAGCATTTCATTCCAGCAACATTGTGTAAGGTAATATCCTCAATCTGATTATGCCCATGTGGTTGGTAGGGGCGGCAATTTACATTTTGAACAGCAAATCAGATTGGATAATAGCTAAGGTAAACCGATATCAGATTGGAAATTTGGCACAGACAGAGTTTGATTGATAGTCCAGAGAAGTGCTCGCATTCCCATCCATCTCCACACCTCATAGCAATTACTCATTACTCTGAAGCTCTCCAGTGCTTCTGTGTCGCTTTGGAGCACATACACATGCATGCCGTCAATACAATGTAGAAATGGACCAACGGTAATACCGCCAAGAACACAAGCATGTTAGTTAGCATGCAGCCTCACAACACGCAACCTGGGCAAACTGAATCCTACACGTCTCATGCACAAACGACAGCGTCTCAAGGACATATGCACTAGGGCACTCGCACACAGATAACATTGCTTAATCACTTAACTGCACCACATTAGAGTAACAGTGACTGGGGCATTTTTTTTTTCTTGAAGAATAAATACATAGGTCAGCAAGATAAACGCTTGGTAAACAGGCTTGCAACAATCCAAGTCATCGGGAACCACACAAGAAAGGTCTTTGGTGATTTAGTGCTGCTGCATACACAGAAGGCAACAGCTGGTGACCGTGAACAAATGCCACAGCTTGCATTTGCAACAAATTCCCCTTTTCACACCAGTTCGGTCCAACCAATAACTGAACTGAATTGTTGATTATTGTGCAAGCAAACTGTGTGTAGTGCAGGAGCATTGACAATTATGCGAAACCTTTAAATCGTTTTAAGTCTCTTTAAGACGGTTTTAAGGTTTTAAATCTTAAAACACACCGGGGACCTTGGCTGCAATCAAGGACTTTTCCTTACCCAATCTGCTCCAAGACACAATGGGCTGGGGGTATCCCGTAGCAACACACTCCAAGATGGCGGTTTGGTGAACGGTGAGAGTGAGGTTTTCCGGACCCACCAGAATCACAGGCTCTTTGTAAACAGACGACTGGGAGGCTGGAAAAGAAGGCAGAGGGGAGCATATGATGCCTATGAGCAAGGCCTCTTGATGGATGGCACCATTTAATTGGATTTCTCCACAGTGCATTATCGTGATACGGAGTATATCTCAGATCCAACAGAGGAACAAAAAGCTGGGGCAAATAACCATTATATAATAATCGAATATATAGGAGAGGAAAAATAAAATAAAAAGGCAACATTGTTTGGTACAGCACTATTCTATCGGACACAGAAAGACACAGAACACAACTGCATGTGGCTAAGTTGTATGGCCAAGGGAAGGGAGGCATATTAACACAACCAGATAAAGGCTCCGTGCAAGGTAGCCCACAGCAGATGAGTTAATCCCAGCTAAGGTATACGCATGTTAGCACCTGATACAGTGAGGTGTGCCTCTGTACTGTGCTTCACCCCTGCGCTGTTGTGAGCAACACAGCAGAACCTGCCACTGTCCTCCTGACGCACACCGGTAATCTGCAGAACACCTGTTGGCAGGAGAGTATACCTACAGAGAGATAGAGAGAGATAGAGAGAGATAGAGAGAGATAGAGAGTGATAGTAGATAAATGTAAACAAAATGGAGAAATATTGAGATGTGACCTACTAAACTACAGTGCACTGCATATTTGTGATAGCTATACAGTGTAGCTATACAGTGTAGCTATACAGTGTGGCTATACAGTGTGGCTATACAATGTGACTATACAATGTGACTATACAGTGTAGCTATACAGTGTGACTATACAGCGTAGCTATACAGTGTGACTATACAGTGTAGCTATACAGTGTGGCTATACAGCGTAGCTATACAGTGTGGCTATACAGTGTGGCTATACAGTATAGCTATACAGTGTAGCTATACAGTGTGGCTATACAGTGTAGCTATACAGTGTGGCTATACAGTGTGGCTATACAATGTGACTATACAATGTGTCTATACAGTGTGGCTATACAGTGCAGCTATACAGTGTGACTATACAGCGTAGCTATACAGTGTGACTATACAGCGTAGCTATACAGTGCAGCTATACAGTGTGACTATACAGCGTAGCTATACAGTGTGACTATACAGCGTAGCTATACAGTGTGGCTATACAGTGTAGCTATACAGTGTGACTATACAGTGTAGCTATACAGTGTGGCTATACAGTGTGACTATACAGTATAGCTATACATTGTAGCTATACAGTGTGGCTATACAGTGTAGCTATACAGTGTAGCTATACAGTGTGGCTATACAGCGTAGCTATACAGTGTGGCTATACAGCGTAGCTATACAGTGTGGCTATACAGTGTGGCTATGCAATGTGACTATACAATGTGACTATACAGTGTGGCTATACAGTGTAGCTATACAGTGTGACTATACAGTGTAGCTATACAGTGTGGCTATACAGTGTAGCTATACAGCGTAGCTATACAGCGTAGCTATACAGTGTGGCTTTACAGCGTAGCTATACAGTGTAGCTATACAGTGTGGCTATACAGCGTAGCTATACAGTGTGGCTATACAGCGTAGCTATACAGTGTGGCTATACAGTACCTCCCGTCCTGGGTGTTTACAGGATGACCGTCTTTCTCCCAGCTGATCACAGGCTCAGGCAGGCCATGGACCTGGCACTGGAAGCGAGCGACGCCAGCCTCCTCGGCACGCACCGACACAGGCTGTACATGGAAGTCTCCCATAGCTGCAGAGGGAACACACAGTCGAGGTCAGCACATCAATCACACACACACACACACACACACATGTCAACCGACAACAGTCGACATACAGTACATTAGTAATGTGCCAATCTGGGGAGGGGGGGGGGTTGCCAATTCTGATTGCAGATATATAAAATAAATGTGATATCAAGAAAAGGCTGAATTAATGGTGAATGAGGGTCAGTCATTATTGAGAACGCTTGCTAACTTTGATCTTAAATCAAAACAATATCCATCTGCGGACCTCCGTTGCACCTCTCCACACATCGAAACGCATTGTGAAGCAAAGCATAGTACTGTGGCTTAGCTGATGTCAGTGGGGTTCGCCACATTGTTTATGCTCCTTACAGAGCCAGGGCTTTGCAGAGCCATGCAAAACGACATCTCCGTTTACTTTTCACAGCAACGAGCCTCAAAATAGTTCCCGTATGTTATCCTAAATACTAAAGGCACACTATAAATTATTTTTAATATATTTAACACTAGAGCCGCCATCTGTAAATTTTACCCATGGAGGTTTTTCAATTGTACATGTAATTGTACTGTTTTAATAATGTTTTGAAGTCCCCCATTATTTGACTTTTTCTAAAATGGTGTTGTGTTGGACTCACACAGAGAATGGTAAGATAGCAAAATGCGAGGAGATAATTGGTGAATTTCACAAAAAGTGTATTAGCTTACAATTAGCTTGCAATAGCTGACTATACCTTTAATTGACAACAAAGATCGGTTTTCTGTATCGGCCATTTGAAAAGAAAATCGGACTACCACCGATCTAATATTTTTTATGGTAATAGATGATTACAATCTCCTGCCAATCGATCGGTGCATCCCTACAGTAAATATAACTGATAGTATGCTTGTAGTTCTTCAAGGCACTATTACTAACCAAACTGCTCATGGAGCTGAATAACAAGTGGAAGAAGAGTTCTGTAATGGATTTGCTTTGCGACACTACTGTTGATCTGTTCATCACAGTTGCAGGTTTTACTGTGTACATTTTCATTCTGAAATAATAAGCATATTTCCCACATGAAAGCAAACATGCAGAATGTGAATGGTATAGAGCCACAAGCACAAGTGCTATACGAACACAGTGAGAATATGTGCTGCTCAATTAATCAACACTGTTCTTGGATGTATGGGTTCTAAACGGTGCTGATTATACTGGCAACTATGAAGGCTATAGTTGAACAATGCTTTCATTTTTAAACACTCTACTTCTTTAACATTTGTGCATTTTTCAACTAAATAACACGTTTACTATGTATTCTGCAGGATGGTCTAGTGGTCTGGGTCGCACCTTGCATGGCAGCAATCATCGGTGCATGAATGTGTGTGAATGGGTGAATGTGAGGCAGAATAATGTAAAGCGCTTTGGATAAAGGCGCTATATATTCCATTTATATTCTCTGTTTAAAATAAAAGATGTTACTGATAAGAAAGATTAGTCATCTTTTCATGTTGGTTCAATACAGAGTCTCAAGAGCGTAGATGGTTTACTTCTTATTGACAGTTTACAGTATTGCTACTCATCGATATTTTAGTGAATGTGGCCTTTGAATATCTCAGGGATATTCAGAGGAAAAGCAGTAGCAAAGCATCAATAGTCAAAGCAAAGTCCAGAAAAGGTCCACTGTGATGTTAAAGAAATTTAAAAAAAAGATATACACAGTAGGGATGATACATTTAGAGCATTAGGAAATAATAACAGACTACAACTTTGTTATTATAAAACTAAATGTAAAATCTAGAAATAGAGCTAACTTACCTGATGATGGGCAGATGTCCCCCTGTTGGGGTAAGAGCCCCCCCACCTTCATCTTGCTTCACAAGTAATTTTGATTGATTTTGATTTATATAATCTTGGTATTTATGCATAAGAATAACTTTATTTTGAAATATTGATGTTGCTTTTATTTGAGCTGCAACATAACATGTAAACAAAGTACGGATGCTTAGTTTATTCTATCAAAGAATTAAAGATAGCTCACTGGCGCTACAGCAAGCTAATATTGCTATAATGTTAATTATAACATAAAGTCAGACAATTAGCGTTAATTAGACTGAAATTATATTTATTGAAAATTATGTTATTGTGTTAGATGATTCTTATTCAAAAATCTAACATTACTATTCAAAATCACCAATTGTTCAAATTAATGCTCCACCCTCCATATGATTCTCATATTAACAGTAAAATAGAGTGTGTACATGTATGTCCTTATAAAAAAACACAGAGGCTCATCTTCTACTCAAATATTACATACATTTGCAAAACATGTCCTTCCACTAATAAAATGCAAAATAATATTCCAATGATTTTCTAACATTAGCAAGGTTAATGCCATCCTAGACAAAAGCTTAAATAAGAATATCACTGGTCAGGAGGATAATTGCCCTAGGGGGCTCTACTCCACGCTACCATACCTATTACCACAGACAAGTTATATGTCAATCAGTTGACCACGGGTGTACATATTTGGCACAACACACCCCAACCTTTTCCCCATTGCCAGTTTTCACTTTTGTACAAATACGAATACAAATAATTTGGTGACACAACAAATACAAATAGTGGGCTCTCTGCACATTCCAAATACGCAGACGTGTATCTTGGCTGCAACTTAAATCTGCTTTATCTACAACCATATGCGTTTGAGATTCACATAAATGTGTTTACTGCTTGGATCCACAGAGATTTGCAGTTTACTTACTGCTCTCATTACTCTATCTCAGTGAGGAATAATATAAAAAAAATATTTTTTACTGGATCATTATAACTTTTCTACAGATACAAAATCATTGTATGATGTACTGTAAGTCTGGTATATTTCAAACCCATTTGATTAATGCACCCTTGAACAAAATACTAGTGTGAGCGTAAATCCCACCAGAGAATCATTTTTTTTATTTTGCAGACAGCTAATTATATAATAATAGTATTATTCTCTATACAGAAACCGATCAATTAACCTTCTCAAACTAGTCATAATCAAAAGGCCACCAAAGTAATACACAAGCAACTATGGATGGACATACACTACTGTAGCATTATAGCTAGCGAAATCCTATTGCTATCACAAACCTACACACACACAGTGCTGCACAAATACCCATATACACTATTACACTGAGCATTATTGCTTCACGTTTGCACTCTGACGAACAAAGAGCACACGGAAGGCGGAGCCAGAAACAAACTCAATTAGAAAGAGGCCTGCTTCTTTACAGCTCTCCCTCACTATCCTCAAGACAAGTGCACTCATTTAAATGTCAACCCTTATTAACTTAGAGAAAGGAGGACCTAGCTGAACGGCATAACAAGTGGAATGGAACCCCTCGCTGTCCCATATGCTGCTCTTTTCGAACTTGCACAGCTACATGTGGGCCTATATTTCTAGGCAGTACCCTACATAAATCACAGGTCGGGACTGCCTAGACACCAGCTGCTGTTAGTTGTTTGTTTTGTCTAGTATAGCATAATATTTATATTAGAATGAAGAATATATTTTCGCTTATTCAAGAATCAGTTAAAGTGGTTTTGTTAATATACAGCATGTGAATTTGTTAGAAACACATTCACAGTTATTCATTTTTAACAAGAGATACAGAATGAGGGAAAGCTTAATCTGTAATTATTTCATTTCAGAGCCAAAGGAGAAATATATAATTCTCCCACACGATCTGACCCTACTCTCTATTACAAAGATACTGTATGCTCTAGATATGCATACTGTAATTGTATAGAGATATGGTTCATGCCATAGAGCGAATGTTGAAATTCCCTTAATATTTAAACTGAAACACTGAATTTATCAACATATGAGTAATGTTTTATTTTGCCAGTGCATATCAGGGCACTCAAACAACCAGTTGCTAGCTTTTTCTACATCAATGCTGTAAATACATTATAGTTTAGTTTCCTTATATCAATAATAATTTAGTTATAGTTAGGCGTGTATACCAAGACAAATTTAGCAAAACAACAACTTGACATTTCAATCATCTGTTGACACATTAGTAGTTAGCCTCCTGTAAATTGTCTGAGAAACAATAAACTACAAACAATGGATCGTTTTTTTGCCAAAAATCATCATAAGGATTTAATCTTGCAGGTATGAAAGCCACATAGTAAAAGGTAAAAGAAAAAAAAAAAAATATTGCTTTAATTAGAAAAATACAACTAAGGCTAAAACGCACACAAAGGAAATATAAGAACATATTTATCCAGAGACAGTATTGAGAGTGACTAAATTAATTAAATTGTCATACAGAGAGCCCGGGACTTAATGTCTAGCAGTGTGTGAATACTGTATGTGCGGAGAAAGGATGTAAAGAAACAGAGAGGAAGGAAGGAGCGTGCATGAGTAACGAGAACAAATCAGCGTTTGACACGCTATTGCTTCACACACACACACACACACACACACACAAATGACAAGCCCCACACATGTTGCGGTGGTCTATATCCACTGCTGGCCGTCAAAGTAAAAACCACAAGGTAAGAAGCAATTGGCTGTGAGTGCTGAAGAACAAAGGAATTAGAGAGAAGATTGTTCCCGTGCGTCAGTCCCAAGCCATCTTGGTGTTCTCGGAGACTGCAGTTGTGTCCATAGACCCCCGCTCCACAATCAGACCCCCCTCCTCGCCCCGCCCCCACCTCTATCCCTTATGCATTAAACATACATGCCACTCAGAGGCCTGTAGCACTCCCACAGGCGCGCGCACACACACACACACGCACGAATGGACACACACACATCATCATCATCATCACCACAATATGGAGGCTATAGATAAAATAAATACAAATATAAAACACACAAAAGGGACTTAAATCCGGTAATCCTCGCTGTAAATGTGGATGGATCGTCAGTTACAATCTGTACCCTTTTAACATTCGCTGTTAGACGTTAGAGAGATTATAAAGAACAATTTAACACAACAGCGCACAGCAGTGACACATAAACAGATAGTACTTCATAATTGCTAACATACAGTACCTGCATGTCAGATGTAACCCCCTAGACAACTAGTATAACACAGTGCTAACATCTCAGTGGGTCTCTCAGCTAAGCACTTTCATCCTGTATTTGCCATGTGATGAGAAGTGTTGAGAAACACCGTTACATATTACCCACTCCTAGAATGGCCTGTTGTAGATGTGTAAATGAAGCGTGTCTAATTACTGCAATAGCTGAGAGACAAAGGTGGAGAGACGGATGAAGATACATGCTTTGGTGCACACATGGACAATGGGTCCTTGGACACAGATGGTTAGACAATGACAATCAGCTCAGAGGTGAGGCCATTAACAGCAACCTGAGGAAATGGCAGAGGCAGGAAATGGGAACCTCTGTGATTTAGAGGTGTTACAAAGTGTATCTTCTGGTCTGTCTCCAGCTCTGTACAGTGTGTTCTGTGAAAGTGAAATGAGCATTTGCCAGACTCTTACTCATCTGGGCAGAAATTTAAATTGACAGTACCTGTTGAAACTGTATTTGAATACCCCTGGCATATGCTATTCCTATTAAGTCTGTGTGTAGCCTGTTTTTACAAAGAATGCAACATTCAGTAACACATGGCACTTACATATATATTTTCGTAGCTTTGCGTAAATTGTTGTTTGCTCAGAATTAGCCCATATTTCCATTCTTTCGTTATGCATAGAATTTCCACTGAAATATATTTCTTAGGGATTCAATTCCGTTGCACTTTTTTTATTCCCATTCATGTATGCAGCATCTTAAACAAATATGGTATGTTAAAATCTGAGAGAAAAAAAGATTGCCTTAAACACACAAACACACATTTGTAAACTAAGCCACATAATCCACAGGATGACATAAAAACCCAGACTCTGCAGTTTTCCCCGGGACAACTTGAAGCACAGCATAACACAGAATGCATTTAGTGTGATGTCCCTGTTTTCCACACACACTGTAAGGCCACTATGGATGCTGTTTTCCAGTGCAGGAGGCATGAACAGGCCCGATTCATTGATATGACAGAGTTAATGGCGCCAGGAGAGAGATACGCACACACACACACACACACACACACACACACACACACAGACACATGCTATATAGCACCACTCAAACCTCTAGCTACATTGTAAAGCTTCAGTGAACTCCTGTGTTATAATGTCCTGACCCTCCCTCTAGTCCTGCCCCCTCCCCCCCCATCCATCCATCAATTTTAACCCTTCCCTAAACCCTGCGCGGTCCTCCGAGGCCTGTGACATCATGGCGCCCATGTTGATGATACCGGTGGTGACTGCTGCCTTTCCCCCCGGACCCCCAGCCAACTCCACCTTCCCCACTTTCCCCCCGCCCCAGTAAACCAGCAAAATTGAGACGAGGCCAATAAATAATGGAGATGGTGTGCGACGCTATTCCAGCGAGGAGAGCCCACACTTCAACAACCCTTAAATAGGCACCCTCTGAAATAGCAGCCAACGTGCCATAGAGCCCTAGAGATGGAATTTTAATGCAGATGCGGGCCGTTTTATTGGCTCCCCATCTTACCAGATAATACACCTGCCCAACACCCCCCCCAAACCCTACGGCACCCCTGCGATTAATCGCAGCGGCTCCAGTGCATGATGCTGATCACTGGGAGGGGAAGGGCTACAAAGGATTGGGTTATACTCTGTCTTTCTGTGACACACACCCGTTCCCATCCCATAATGCACTGGGACATCAACCGCCATTGTGAGGCAGTACTTGATCTGACTAGATCTGGCCTGGGAAGGGGGGGGGGGGGTGAGGTGGGGGTCGGGTCGAGCTCATCTTCAGAAAGAAAAAGGCACCCAGGTTTCTTTCAGTGTTTCCTGCTTTAATATAAGGAACTGTTCAGCAAAGGGTTCCCGCAAAGTAAGTCTATTCAGAGACAGATGTCGGAAAGCTTTCTCTTGTGATCTCTTTCTTCTTATTTTTTCTTTTTTTTTTTACGTTAAGGTGCAAGACAGCACCTTTGTTGAGATGTAAGATGGGTTTAAAATGAACAGCCATGTTCGCTCAGTGGAGGTTACAGAATATAATGCACTATATATTGTGCTCATCTCACTGTAGTATCAAAGGTATATTTAATTGTAAACCGTAACCAACCAGGTGAGAAAATGTGCCTTCTCTGGACGTCTTTGTAATAAATCTAAGAATCTGTATTTTTTTTTAAGACATTTGTCCTTCATGCTTTCCTTCAAGTTATTTTTTATAGAAAGCAAAGGGACTATATTTAGAAGAAAAATAAAACTACATGTGAACTGTAAGATTCCCAGGTTGGTCCGCTCAAAAGATTTCCAGGTTCCACCAGACTATTTTCTTCCATCAAACAATAACTCACAGGGAGCAATGTCAAGCAACATACAGATGTGACATCCCACATTGTACATGTACCTGACAACTTCGTCATTCATTCATTATTTATTGCTTTCAAAATCAATGCAGGCAAAACTCTTCTCTAAGGAGGCTGTTTTCTCATTACACTACACTGTTTTTGCCTGCTTTCCTTTGCTACAGTTGTGGAGAGGGACACATCCAGTTTCCTCAGAAGAACAATTTCACATTGCAGCATGGATTTCACTGCTGGCATTTTGCACCCATGTTGCAAGCTTCTGCCATTCGTGTTTGCACATACTGTAATTATCATCATCCCGAGACTGTTAGATGGGTGAATACATCTTAAATATAGTAAGATTGATGGCTGCTATTACATAAATCTGTCAATGGGGAATACACTACTAGTGGATTTACAGTAGTCACACTCACATAAAGTCATTTCTGGTAGCCTTATTGATTTGACATGACAAACAAATACGAATGAACCTTTATAATGTACAACTTCGCTGGCAGGGGCACACAGGCAAAGGGGAATTATTTTAGTGTTATATGTTCATTTTATAATGTCAGAATGTGAAGATCGATAATATAACTGTATAAATTAATTCAGACAGCATATCCAATACAAAAAGTACTGAATATTTTCAACTGCAGTATTTGTCTGCGAAACAATATCAAAATCAGAAAGACCACATTGATTTGCCCTGTTTTGTTCTAAGCATTGTGGTTTGTTCTGCAACATAAATGTAAACTAGGCACACATTCTAAATAACAACACAGGGTTAAAGCACGGGGAACAAAGCTCACTGCCCTCTACTACACTAGTGGTTTCTGTTGTAGCCAGCAACAATGCTCCCTATACCTCTCCCCTCCCCCACGAGACGCACGGCCTCCCCTCTCTCCCGCCCTACCATGTGACTGCCTCATTCACACGCCTAATGTAGCCTATGTTCTCTTATAACTGCCTCGGTCCCAAGCCCAATACTGCCTGTTCCCACCAGCACCCTCACCCCCCCACCCCGGATACCACTCAAGCCTTCCTGGGCCCCTCCACTCAAGCCACGTTCCGGTAGCCCCATCCTCCCAGCAGTGACCCTCCTACTTTCACATCAACATGCAGACCCTAATTAAAGAGAGGCCCATTAAAGCACAACAGATGCTGAATATTAAGAGATTATTTAAATGACTCACAGGCTCTGTAAAGGAACAGGGAGAACAAACCCGAGTAAGAGACAACATAAAGAGGTAGAGTGGAAATAAAGAGAAGATGAGCCACACAGTCGTGTTATAGAGGGAATTTTTTAAAAATAAGACCATTGTTTGGCAAACATTGATGAGTCAAAGAACAGGAAACAAGGGGGGCTTTTGTATGTTTAAATGACTAACTGGGCAGTGATATGCGTCAATTAGACCACTTCAAACATTCTCTGGTAATAATTGGGAAGAAAAAGAGGAATGTTGACACACAAGGCTGATGCTCTGCAGAATTGAGAATGTCTCTGACAACTCACTATACTGTTAAAACCCGAAAACGATCAACTAATATTTCTCCACTGAATGTAGTACTGTAGTTGTGGACGTAGAAATGATTTAACCCAAAAAAACAAACTATTGTGTAGAGGTGGTGACCTGCTTCTCCTGGTCTCAAATAAAACAATGTCTCCCTGACAACTATCATTACATTTCGTTGAGTTATTGTGGCAATTAGCCATATTGGATAATAAGAAACTGGACAGAGAGAGACTTAAGGACATTACTTGTTGCGTAAAATATGTGATTTGCAGTTCTGTTGAATGGACAATATCATTTCCACCCTGCTCCAATAAAGAAGACTGCCAGAGAGATGAGAGATGCGGGATTGAGGGCATGCAGACAACAGCATGAGCATAACTCTTATCCTGCTGCAGGCAGGAATTCTGCACATGAAAGAATCTGATCTCTTTAAACTGACCCTTTCCCAGTGTGCCCCTCTGCCAAATGACTCCCTTGTTACGCGCTTGTGCTATAGGATCGCCCCACATGCAATGTACCTGCTAGCTCTTCAGCCAGCACCCCCGGTCTCATGGCTAGATGAGTGCCCGTGGCCCCGCCCCCTCCCCCCACCAGAAGCCGAGGTGATAGTGAGAGTAGCTCTTATAAGTTAATGAAATCTCTCTCTCCAGAGCTTACAGGAGACGTCACTTTCATTTGAGTGTCTGTGGCCAAATTGTCATGAGCAGAGGTGGACTTATACTTACAGTACTCCTCTCTCTCTCTCTCTCTTCCTCTCTCTCTCACACACTCATCATTGCACAAGCCTGACACTCGTTTTTAAGGTGTGATAAACTCTTTTGCCACAAGAAGAACTCAAGGCCTATTATCGTTCCTGAACAACTTCTTTAGTAACTTGTTTCTTCCTAATTTGCATAAACCTTCATGGTTCTTGCGGTATAAAAATTGGAACCAAAATCAAAATCTGTGTGGGCTAGTTCTTATTCCAACAAAATGTTTAGTTCACAAACAAAGGCACCTCAGTGTAAAAGGCTTTATTTGAAAAAAAGAGTGAGTTTCAAGGAGAGAGGGAAATGGAGAAAGGAAAACGACAAACAGCAAATAAGACAATAAGACAATTGAACCAGAGTTTGTTATAGTGAAAAACAAAGCATTAAATATAGTCTGTTGTCAAATGTCAAAACTAATGCAGCAGCTGTCGCCAGTTTAGATTTTTTGAATAAGTGGTGTAGGGGGTAGTCTACATAGACTCTTTATCACATGAAAACATGGTAAGATGTGATGGTTTCTCTTTCCAGAGTTTTACAGCAAGTTTGCTCGTGTGGGCTGCTCAAGCATTGTGTTGTGTATATAGTGTAATTATGGTACCCACTTTGCTCAAGGTGTCAATAGAGCCAGATAATAACTAAGTAATAATTAAGTTGATTTCAAAACTATGTGGACTATGAACTAAAAGCAAAGAGGAAATAGTACAATAGGAAATAGTAGACAGGGATACACGATTCTTGAACATTCTGAGGCAGCTCACATCTAGATTTGAGAAAGTTATAGTATAATTTGTCTCAGAAACTTCAGTCAGGCACACGATGAGGTGCAATGTGAGTCTCCACACGTTAAGGCTTGCTTGACAAAAAGTGTGTTTAGGATATTGAATACTCCCATGTGTGAGAGAAAATTGCCCTGATACCGGAAGGTTACAAAGGACAGACCATTATACGATGGTCTGGTGACCTGACCAGGAGATCCCATGGCTGAGTTACTAGCCTCAGGCTGACATAAACTTTTGCAACCAACCAGTGGGTGTTTGTCTTACTTCTCTCAGTCTAGGTTGCGCAGCATTACAAATATCACTAAATGTATTTTCTTCTCAGTTCTACAATGCATGCAGTATGTGTTTCTCCTTGGTCAGGCTTTATCTTGTGGATTATTTTATTACCTTGCTGTTAACAACTATCTATTTGCATGTCAGCGGGTTCATGTTTTGCAGCTGCTATTAATATGGACCCACACATTATTTTATTTATTTGATTTCCATAGTGCTGGTCATATACGCAAACAGTGACATTTATGCGGAAAAAGCATTTGGATAAATAAAGCATTACACTGTACAGCACTATTCATCTACTGAAAAAGAGCGAAAATGCCCATCCCTAGCGGAGAGAAGGAAAGATCTATTGAATGTAGCAATTCAATAAAACCCATTTCTGTCACAGGATATTAACAAAAACATATATTTATTATTGTTGTGTTCTGCAGAAGCAAGTAGAATGCAGAGCTTCAACATAACATAATGAAGTATCCGTCCATAGCTGCCAATATTACAGCCAATTACAATATAGGTGTAAACTCCCTGCTCACCATCTGAAATTAATTGTTTTCCCTTACAATAAGCCACTAGTCCATTTGTGAGCATTCATACAGTACATTCATACTCAGGGGGGTTAATGTGCCTTAACATAATCATGTACTATCCATATCATATATTGTATCTGTCTTTATCTCTTTTTAACACCTGATTCTTGCAGATGAGATGCTCTAGCCTTGAGTCCTATGTTGGTGACCTAATTGATATAACTGCATGCCATGCCATGATCTTCTGTAAAACTACAAATCAGATGTCCTTCCCATGCTGCTATGAGTATAAGATATTGGTTACATCCACATGAATGTGTTCTCTCTCTCATTCAATACCTGTAACCTTCCACACACAACTCCACAAGTGCTGCATTTCTTTTATTTTTTCTGTTGTGTCAGCATTTGATATATCGACAACGCTCAAAGACATCTGTGCTGAAATAACATTTTCATTCAAATGGAAATGCCGTTAAATTCTTCCGTGGCTCGTCCCCGCCTCTTGTTTTGTTAGGGCCAAACATTAGCGAGGCCCCTGTATAGCAGCGCCCCTGAATAACAACCTGGACGGCCATTTGGCATCACGATCATCCTCAGCCCGACACACATTACTTCCCCCTCATTAGACGACAACTGTCGCCCTGGACGGCTATTCTGAGGAGGCCAGGACAGATCTCTCTAGAATAATCTCCCTCTCTCGTGCAACGGTCTCAAGATCGCACATGAGAAAATCACTTTATACATCTCACACACTCTATGCTCCTAAATGAATGATGATAAGCGGGGCGGTGTGTGTGTGTGTGTGTGTGTGTGTGAGTGCGTGCGTGCAAGCGCTCCTTTCAGGTTATGCAGAACGCAATGGTGACTGTGAACTTGAGCGTGACTTTAAGGAGGGATGTGGTGTGACCTTAGGGGGAGGCGGGTGACCCCACATCTGGCACTCCCACGGGGTGTCTGAAAAGACGCAGGGCAGGCCCCGTGCGCTCCACTGAGTCCACAGCACCCTGTAGCACGACACCTCCAAATGCATGTATAAATCTTTATTTACGTGTGCACACTCAGCTCTTATGTCCTGCACGCGCACACACACACACACACACACACGACTGGGTCTTCTGCATTTGGCTGTTCACTCCCCCCCTCCTCAGTTTCTCCTGTGTTCTATTGGATATTCAGCCATGTGTAATTCCCCATTATTAAATCCTCTAATACATTCACATTCAAGTCAGTTCCATCCCATAGAGCCACTTCAGCAGTATTTTCTGACAGTCCATCCCCATTTGTCTTTTCAATATAAGCGGATTAAAACAAAACAAAACACAGATACTGTTTATTATTGTTCACATATAACTCACCATGGCTTTAATAAGGGTTTACAGCATGCTTGGATTAAATATAAATGAGCATTACTCTCCCTTATCACTGTACAGGCCTCTTTTGTTGTGACAGAGAAAGGCAGCAGGGCGTAACCCCCATTTTAAAATGCATTTTCTCTGCCTACAGAGATGTATTCCCCACCTCTCCCTGTAGAATTCCATCTCTTTCAGCTAGATGAGCATGTGTGACCTTTTATAAGAACGCACTGGCAATTACGGCTTCAAAATGAAAATCTTTCCATTAATCAAGCGTGAATAGGCTTTGGCGTAGAAGCGTACAATATTTGCATGGGCTACCTGCTGTATATCCTTAACAAGACACCTGTCATAAAAGGCGCGGGGGCGATGATGACGGCAGAAGTAATCTGTTCCAAACACACATGTAAACACAAGAGGCTTGACATTGCCTGGGGATAGCACGAATAGCAGGCAAGATGAGCCAGCACAGGGTATCTATTACAGAGCTTAGCTCCTGACCGCTTGTGTTGAGCAAGGAGCTGGCCGAGGTGGCGTCATTCCTTAGGAACGATCCGTGCAGCGTGGATTCTGTGGTCACTATCGCACCCAGCTGCAAGCGCACATTGGAGGCGCGGCGGCACCCCAATGCGAGCGGCTCAGGTGGACATCCACATTTACGTACACAAATGCTTCCCCCCCCTCTCTCTCTCTCCCCCTCTCTCTCTCTCTCTCCAGTCTAGATAATTCTC
>JAODTR010035954.1:0-44158 GCA_025399935.1 Amblyopsis rosae | reverse complement strand
CCCAACCTCTCTACCTCCCCCCTCTTGGTCGAAAAGAGAGCAAGGCCTCCTATGGAATCTACAAACCACAGCCTGTTGAATAACAAATAGTCATAGAAAGACAGAGATAGATTGGGGAGGGATGAATGAACATTGAATAGTGTTCTCTGCCAGAGAGGCCTCTTTTTGGTATGTACAAACCACACCCTCTGCAATAACACATATAGCGGGATGGATGGAAAGAAACCCACTATGTAACAAATGGGTCTTAATGAACATGAAACTAAATCACGACTAGCTGAAAGGGAATGGAAGAATTTCATTTGCCTCTCGAGAATTGCTTTATTCGCAATCAATGTCTTTCTGATTTAGAGCGATTCTATTAGCATGTGAAGCCAAAATCTGTCCAGCATAGAGTCAAATATATTGCAATAGAAAGTTTCAGTCCATAATCTCCACAAATATTTAGCCATCAGCTTTTCACATTCAATTTATTACACTATTCAGAAACCATTAGAACAGTTAAAATGTGTTGTTTGTATTCACTAGCTTATAGGCTGTTGTTTCTTTATGACACAAAGTTGGAAGGGAAAGGGAATTACTGTTAGACCTCTGTTGGTTGTTACACCTCAAAATGTGAATTAACGTGACATACTGTACATAGAATTTACAACTGTAATTTTGAACAGACTCTTCCCCCTTTCAAACTAAACCATTCCCTTTTAACTTGACCTGAAACAATGTCACAGCTGGAGACAAATGTGACTGGCTTCCTGGTTTCTTTTACGAGTTAATTTGGACAAGATGACAAGACATATTTCAAAACGGGACGTACCCTTTTCTTTTGCTAGATTGTTGCTTTTTAAAGGCCAAATGTAACATTAGAGACACGTTCTTAATAGTTCAGCATCAGGCATCGTGAAGGGGGAGGAATGTCGTCACACTAACAGTGTATTTCTTCACAAATCACCCAGATATCACTGGGACAGGAGATGGGTGGGAGGGTGTGATTGAGGGGGGGACTGGCAGAACACATGAGCTCTTTCACTATATCTTGTTTTGAGCGCCTACAACCAGCCTCACCACAAACTATGCACACACGAACTACCTTCTAAATATAGGACAGGGACAAGAGAGCCATTTAGACACATTAAACCTTACATTTGCTTACACATTATACTGGGGGAATTCCCCGACACAGGCAGTCTCTTCTCTTCCACAAGATTTGCATTCTGCCTTCCCAAGACCTACCTGACTTTAGATACACAATCACTCCATAAAGTATAGCCTGCAAAAGTGCTCAATTAAGCAACCAAGAAGCCATTTGTTGTTTTTTTTTGTGTGTGTACCATTAGTAGGATCTTTTTCAATGTAATTCAGCTATGCTTCGGCATAGAAGACCCTACTCTTACGATGAGTCAAGTAGCAATGTTAGTTGGGGTTGTTGGTGATCTAAAAGCCCCCAACCACTACTGTATGTTCTAGTGTTGTCGCTACACCTTTACTGGTTCCCGTTGTATTGGTGGTTTTGTCTGAGGATGTGGGCTACGCAGATGGACAGTTTGCTTGTGATGTTTTGATGTGAAGAGCGAACCCCCCCAACCCCAACTGAGCAATCCGTTCTACTGTCTAGTACAGCCTATGCTGCATGCAGAGACACATGCGCAGAGATGTCACTCACATGAGCACGCACACACACACACACACACACACATACACACACACACAGCATGTGCGAGTCCCACAGAGACAGAGTCATACCGAACAGGCAGACAATGCTCCTGTCAATCAGCGTCGCGTCTCTGCTTCCTAGCTAGAGGCTCCATTGAAGCGCTAGTTAGCCAGCCCATGTGGAGGGGACTGACTCTAGCGCTTTCTCCAGGCTCTTAACACCACTCACCCCCCCTCCCCCACCCCGTGGACACCGTCCCTCACTTTGTGATGCCACAATGGAGCGGCAATGGCAGCACAGCACGTACTCGTGCTCAGTATTTCAAGTGCAGTTCACATAGGGGTGACCTCCAGTCCAATGGCTGCAGGCCTAATGTTTGTTTAAAGACAGAAAGAGTGTTTCAATTGAAGTTGAACAAATAGCCACCCACAGACTCCAGCTTATCAGCGCCTCGTTAATAATAAGCTCAAACGTTGAAGTGTCTCCTGTACACTGTATAGATCACGTAAGCCTTTTCTAAAAGTATGGCTGAAGATGTTTTATTTCAGTTAAGTCCCTATTTTTCTCTTAGTGTGTTTCCCCTACTCTCAGTCGAGACAAAGCGAGACGTGTCAGTTAACCTTTAAATCACATTTGACCTCCCAGTGTTACCCCTCTGCAATAACTGTAGGAAGGTTCTCATGTAGATACGTTGACTTCTTGACCGCAAAGGTCTCCTCCACGTCTGTCTGTTTGCCGTTATGTCCTGGCATCTTTGCTCCTCTCCAATTCAATTCACGGGCGCTCCTCTGTGGCATGTGGACAACAGCCGCGCCGAGCGGCTTTTTCACCTACCTGACCTTTTCTGTTGACTGTGTAAATTGAACGGGTAATTGTAATGTCACAGTGCACACAGCGGTGGATGGATGGAGGCTTATTGACGACCCACATACTGCTTATTGTACTGCTCCGCTGTGCTGTTGTGTATTGGATAAAGAGATGTAAACACTTTTTTTTTTCTACTGTTATTTCTGTGTCAGGTGCGACCAGAGACATTGGCTCTGCACTAACCAGGATGTGTATGAGACATCGCAGCATTGAGACCAAGCTCAAGCATTTCTCTCTGTAAGTTATAGCATGCATTTCTTGCTGTTCACTTACTAGCTAGCAGCTAGCTAGCCTTGCTACAGTAGCTTGACTGCATCTTGGTCTGAAATTGCAAGCAAGACACTGGGTCTGATGTGTCAATGCTTAGGTCTATTTGCAGGGAGCCCTATGGAGAAAATGAGCTAACTAGACAGTATTGATATGTGTGTGGAATGTCAGCCAGCCAGACAAATCTCTTTCCCAGCATTCCACTGACAGGGGGCATTCCACAAGCACACACACACACACACACACACACACACAGGGGGCTCTCTCATTTCGGGTGGCATTTTAGTTGTGGAGATTCCTCCTGGATCTCCATGGCAGGGTTGTACGCTGGGGGCTGTAAGCACACACACATACACACACATACCGCACACGCACACACACACACACAATCCTTGGAGAAATGCCTGCCTAATTTTAGTCTCCTTCCCCAGGGCTGCAGCTGCCCAGCTAGACAGACAGACAGTCAGATAGACAGACAGGCAGACACACACCCACACACAGAGATGTCTTGGAAATTGAGTACAGTTGGGTAATGATTGACAGACATGCCTGTTTGACAGCCCCTTTAAATTCCAACTGAAAGACAGTCATCTGTCGTTTTTGGTTTTTTGCTTGTTATTTTTGTCTGTATTTATTTCCGCCACACCGTGTGAATGATTGACATCTAAGATTATAGTTTTGAAACCTGACCTACAGTTAATAAGCCTGACCTAACCTAACCGGAGTTTCTCTTTCCGCTGTGTAGTTGTTTGTATTCATGTGTTCTTGTCTGAATCTGTTGACATTAATTGAATCTCATGAGCAAAATACTTAATACATGAATAATACAACTGCATGTCCGCTAGCTAGCAATGCGCTTGTGACACCTATACATGTGATCATTGAACCGCCACTGTCTGCCAGGGTCTTTCTGGATTGTCTGATCAACCCGCTGCAGGATCAAATAGAGGAGTGGAAGAGAGGAGTCAACACCTTGGACAAAGACCATGCTAAAGGTACAGCACACAAGAAACTTGTTATAGTGGTGCTCATGTGTCTCATTCATGTGGATACAGTTGTTGCATTTCACAAGTTAACTAAGAAATAACCCTTTTAATTCGGGATGCTCCACATACTGCAGGACAGGGTTTCCTTCCTGTAACTACAGTAGCTGTTATTTTGTTGTTTGTGTTCAATTTTCTTCAGTGCAAATCTTGAGAGGTGTTGGCTGTCTGCTACTGTCGTACATGTGGTTTCTATTCAGCTAAGGTCACCTTATGACATTTGGTTTTTCCCCATCCAGAGTATAAGCGAGCTCGACAGGAGATTAAGAAGAAGTCCTCGGATACTCTAAAATTGCAGAAGAAAGCAAAGAAAGGTACACTTTCTGCTCTCTCAATTCACACATTTTCTTATGTAAATGAAACTGCAATTACTTTATACAGTTTGAAAATGCTTTATCAATTATTTTAAATCATTCAAATGGAAACAGTTTTTCTGTTTGATTCTCTATTTTGCCTAATATTAATATATAGTAATTGGTGTATAATTCTAGTCCTGAATTGTTATTCAACACTGTCCAAGGTAGGACTGATCTACTAGGAAATAAAGTTTGTTACAAGGAGGGTATTGCATCATTTGAAGACAGCTCTTGTCAACACTGTCATTTGTTCAACTCAGATTTTTGTCTTTGTCATGTCATGGTTTGTTGACAGAAAGAACTCACATCAACAGAACCTGGTTGTTATACAGACATTTCACAGTCTAGGTAACATAAAATAAAACTGTGGTTCATCTAATAATAGTACGTCTATAATGAAAGTCCAGCTTTATTTAACCATGCGATTACTTCATCACCAGACAGACTTGAGTAAACCAGAAAAATGTATCTGTCATTAGATAATTATGCGGTACATCTGCTTTGCTTACTAAGGACAACATCCTTTTGAATGTTATCTCTAAGATATTGTGTTTATATATTTGACAAACTAGCTCATGCGTTAGCTCTCCAAAAGATAAGAGATAAATATGGTATCTTGAAAAATCTGAGCATTATCAGTATTCTTTCATTTTATGCCTGATAAATCTCCTGTAAAAATATAAAATAAAATATTATATATCATAATGTCTTTTATGTAACCTATGAAAAACACGAACGTGTGGTGGAATAAATAAGGTTAATATAAAAAACAGGTTAGTTCTCCTTATTAGGACTACTGTATATTATCTTCATATTAAAATAATATACATAGTGTTCCCTCAGTCAGACTACATTTAAAAAATGACATCACATTTAACGTGCAGCACTGGATTGGCAGAAATAATCTTTTGATAGTTGTCCTTGAAATGTTCATATTTCTATCAGGTCGCTTCTTTCCGGTGGATTTCTCCATAATGCTGTAATTTGTTATGCCGTAGTATTAAGCCGCCTGGCCTGCTAGTCATATCTAAAATTGACATGTTGGATACAACGGTAGTGGAATGAAAACTGCTTAGTGCCAAGAAGTGTAAGAAATAATACATTTAAAAAATCAATCCTCATATTTCATTTGAAGTAAAGAAAATGAATAACGTCAAAATAACAGCCGGGTTTCTATTTCTGAAGCCTTTTCAGACAGATAGGCCTAGTGCAGGTCTAAGCAAAACATGACCGTATTTGGCAAACACTTTGTTGGAGGGCCAGGCATTCTTCTACTGTTGAGATTGTCTTGGCACAGGATGTCCAAGTTCATTTATCTAGCTAGAGGTAAAATACCATACTTAGGTAAGAATCTAACCAATGGATGCTTTTCACTCTGCGTCATAGCACAGCTGAAGCTAATGCGATTAATAACGGGTCTGTTTGATTTAAGTGAGCTCATGAGCAAGCATGGTAAATTAATCAGTACTATTATCAATGGTATTGCTACAAAGCTCATCTAAATCAAACAGGCCCATTCTTAATTGAATGTTCTGCTTTTTTAAACCAAATTGTGGTGCTGGTGTCATTTCAAGTGCGGCTTTCTGGACAGCACCGTTTATCTACTGTAGCAACTGACACCCATCATAACCAACTTTAACACATGGAGAAAAAAGTTAAGGAAATAATATTTTCAATCAGAATCACTAATCCCAATCTGCCAAACTAACATCCACAGTGCAGAAATACACTCCCTAAAAAGGCATGTGTACATACACATACACACACGCAGTCCAGGCCAGTGCTTGAATCAACTTGGGTTTCCCCCCTTCTCTCAGGCCCCCATGTAGCCCAGATACAACCTTCATAACTATGCAGCCCTTCAGCTGAACCGTAGGTGGGTTTAGGAGCAGGATAAACAAGCTTGTTGATGCCGCTGTAATGTGCAACCACATTATCGGGTAGACTTCACAATACAGCCCCGTTAAGTCCAGTGTGTTGTGTTACATTCCACTCCTCTCTGTGAATTATGCTGTTATTTGATTCTGTGCGACCCGAGCTGTTAATTGCTCTGCTTATCTGCCATTTCACCTCAACCCTCCCTTTCACTTTTTCACCCTGTATCTCATGTACTGTATACAGACACGCACGCACGCATGTGCATGGTAAACATCAGCGATGTGCTTTTTCCACTCCCACGGCCGCTCGCCTAATGAGCCTGTGGACTCGTTGACCCTTTTATATAGTGCGCACACATGTGCACGCACACGCACACACACACACACACACACACACACACACACAGGCATGAGCACAAGAAGCTGTTGTAAGCAGGCTCATGAATAATTAATCCAGCGCGATACATCAAATTGCAATTCCATTTTCAAGGATTTGCCCCCGCCGAACCCCACCGTTGCATATCTAATGATATAATCATTTGGTGAAAAGATGAGAAAACACGAGTCTTGATAAGGTCCCTTCTGGTCGTAGCAGAACATCACTTGTTAAGGCCTTCTCAGACCTTCTCAGACAGGACGCGGCATGCACTGCGCTTTTTTTTCATTGTCTAGCAGGGCCATTAGATAGCGGGAGTCTGTTCTTCAAACTCCGGTAGTGTAGGCTTTTCGTTGCCTAGAGACACGGCGAGCGCAGCCGAGCCCTGTGTGAAGGGCCTGGAGAAATCTGCGCTCAACCCAGCGGCGAGCGCAGCGCATGTCGCAGTCCCTGCGCCTGCGCCGAGCACCGCAAGCCATAGGAATGAATGGGGTTCAGAGCACAGCGGCGCCGCTGTCGCATCCTGTCTGAAAAGGCCTTTACATGTCATCTCAGATGAAATTCATATTGCTGAGAGGGGGGAGTTTTTCCGGTTACTTCTACATTACAGCTCTTGAATTCCTTATGACATCATTTTATCTATATATAGATCACTGCTAGCTTCCCTGTTTTTCTTCTCTTCTTTATCTCAGGCGAATGTGAGACAACAACATCTGCTGCTCCAGTTGCTCTTGTTAAACCGTACCGTACATGTACTTATTAACTAGTTACGTCAGTCAGTGGGAGCCGTGTTATAGACACTTTGCTTAGGTGCACCATATACTGTTTACAGTACAGCAGCAGGCTGCTTGTGAGGCTGCATGCAGGCACGCCCACAGATTTTCTCTGCGCTTATAGTCGACGCTGTTTGAAAAAACAGTGACATATTGTTTTTGTTGCTAGGCCCAAAAGCACCCTAATGTCACTAAATTTGACATTCAGTTGGGAGGACACAGATTTAGTTTTCACAAACGCCAACCGCTCTGACGTAGAAACAAGGCTAATGTTCCAGAAATTCACGTCTTATAACTACCACGTTCCCGTCAGCAAGCACTAACTGTCCAAGACGAGGGAAAAGCGTGGGAATAAATTTTACGGTTGGATGACTCCATTTTATGTCTCAGTATACAGTCCGTCAATAGATGCAGTTTTCTGACCTTTGAGCGAACTTCAGCCATTGTTTGTGTGGTTAGAAGAGAGGGAGGTAATGGCAGACTAGTGTCTCTCTCGCTCTTTCACTCACACAATCCCATGTACAGTGTACACGCACACATGCACGCGCACGCACACGCACGCACACGCACACACACACACACAGAACAGAGGCCTATGTCCAGCCCTAACCCAACCTCTTTGCTTCCCGCCAACTGAACTTGCTGTATTGTGTGTAATGAGAGCTTTACATGGCATAATACAGGTTCCCTGTTGGGGATTGAATTTGGTGTCTGCTTTGGGTCAAGTGTAATGTCAGAGACAAACACCAGCATTCAACTTTAAAGTTCAGAGTTAATTATTGCCCTTAAGCAAGGCACTTTTCTCCTAATTGTAACCGCTCAATAGATAAGTGACTTTGTTGTACTACTATAGAGAGACTGCAGCTTTTTCCACTGCATGCATTTGTAACAAGGGATAGCCCCCAAGTTAAGTGTTTTAACTTCAACCAATGCAAATCCAGACCTGTGTAATTTATCATTAATATAATGCATGTGAAGTTGAGCAGTGGCTCCATATTCAATTAGGTTGGTTTTAATAGTGGGACAGCCCACAAAACGAACAATGCACGCTTTGATGACCCTCAAATGATAGGCGAGGAAATAATGTTATTACTCAACATTACTTACAGCGTCACATAATTAGATTTAGACGTGTTCATGGTACTTTGAAAAGAGCAACAACAAAATAATTGCGTTTGACTTTCCTTCAGTCTCGGACAAAGTAAACAGCTCTCTTCCCAAACCACGTCGGTTATGTTAAGAATACCGCTGGCCAGCCAAACCCCGGTGCAAGCCGGAGGAAAACCAGATCACCGCCGCATGCCACGGTGCATGGTGCTGCATGGTGAGGAACACTTCTCCACTTTAAAACATTGCGGGTCTGTAGCCATGCCAACCAGCTGTCTCAGTGTGTGATCCCCATTCAGAAATGGGACCAATTTGGATATGTTGTGATCATACTTATACGTGTTTGAATAGTAATCACTGATCTTAACATTGTGTATAGCTAATATGTAAGCCCTGTTTGGCCCTGTTAGGCTCTGTTTGGCCCTGTTAGGCTCTGTGGGCTAGTGGGGATGCCTGGCCAATAAAGAAGCGCTGTCTAGCTCTGCTATGTAATGTAGTGTAAAACATTGCTAATATTGTTCAGGCTACAGGACCTGAAATAGAAACAATGCTGGTATTGCTCTACTGACGACTTCTCTCAAAAGGCCGAGCGCTTTATAAAGCCTTAGAAACGGCATGTGTCTGTTTGGAACGCTGCCTATGCCTACTGCCAGTGTTTTAGGTGGGAGAGGGGGCTAAAATGAGACGGCAATTGCAGCCTTCCAATCTGGCGTCGATTGCTCATCTCCTCTCATAATACCCTCCATTTCATTCATATCTTCTTCCATATAGAAAGCGACGAACACAAATATAGCTCCGATTCTTGTGATTTCTGAGTCCGCAGATGCAAAATTAACCATTCCATTCCCAGATGTGGCAACTCATTTCCTCCTGCATTGTCAACAGACATACTAAGCTTTTTTTGCATGTGACATTGTGCCTAGATTGTGTGTGTGTGTGTGTGTGTGTGTGTGTGTGTGTGTGTGTGTGTGTGTTGCTGTGATGTATTTGCCTGCCTGTTGTTGTTGTTGTTTGTGCTAAACAGTGTTAACCACGCAGACCACAAGCTTTAATGTACAATCCATAGAAGATTGGATAATTTGATGATATTTCTTCCAGGTGTGTGTGTGAGCGTGTGTGTGTGTGTGTGTGTGTGTGTGTGTTTCTTTCCCAGTAAAAGCCTGACCTGAGGTCAAACCTCACTGTGAGAAGCCAGGCCACTGTCTTTCTCCATACGAACAGACACAATACTCATTTGCTGTGGCTTTAACCTTGGCATGCGTGTGTGTGTGCGTGTGCGCGTGTGTGTGTGCGTTAGCGTAGTGACAGTGCTTAAACAACAGCCATTGAGGTTGGCTGCATGTCATCTTGGGCAGTCGCCAGCCCTCCTGCCACCACAGAGAGAACACAAGAGGACCAGATATGGCTTCAGGGTGTCCTTGCCTCACAACACGCACACACACCCTGACAAGATAACCTTGGGAAGACTTTCTCCTCTTACTACAACTTTTCTGAAGACACAACACGCACACGCGCACACACAAAGACTTGTCGAGGGCCAGATGGTCTAAGGTTACCCTCTCACTCATACTGCGCTTGAAAATGCCTTAGGACGGGCACTCCAGGCTTTGTGTGTGTGCCTGTCCTAAGGTCTTATAAAAGGTAGGAACTCTCAGGGACACGCACGCACACACACACACACACGTGGAGGGGAGATGGCATTCATGCCATTTGTTAACGAGACACGGAGCGGTCTTCCAAAGAAAAGCTTGCCATCGGCGCGAAGGCAGGAATGTTGAGAGCATCCCCGGAAGAGGAAAAGTAGAGGAGCGATAGACTAGAGGCCACAGCACTGGAGAGCGGCCAGGGCTACTAGTATTACTCTCAATTATCTTGCAAAGTGGATGCAAAACAGGGGTTGTGTGACGGAGTTTCTCATTCATTGTAAGCGTTGGGGAGACTGCAGTTAAACAAATGAGCACTTGCAGGCTTCCCCGGTGACTTAGGTT
Source organism: Amblyopsis rosae (assembly GCA_025399935.1). Taxonomy (NCBI): domain Eukaryota; kingdom Metazoa; phylum Chordata; class Actinopteri; order Percopsiformes; family Amblyopsidae; genus Amblyopsis; species Amblyopsis rosae. The sequence goes on along the minus strand of JAODTR010035954.1, from coordinate 33,853 downwards.
GGGTTAAGGAAAATCACATTCATGGTGTTATTTCTTCTGCTTCTGTCCGTCTGTCTCCGTGTGTATGCGTGTGTGTGTGTGCGCTTGTGCCGTGACTCCCAGGCCGCGGAGACATCCAGCCCCAGTTGGACAGCGCCATGCAGGATGTCAGCGATAAGTACCTTCTCCTGGAGGAGACAGAAAAACAGGCTCTGAGGAGGGCCCTCATCGAGGAGAGGCAGAGGTTCTGCTGCTTCGTGGCTATGCTGCGGCCTGTGGTGGTGAGAGAGAGACACAGAGAGAGAGAGAGAAGGAGACAGAGAGAGAGAGAGACTTTAGGAGAGCAAGTGGAAAAGCAAAGTTCTGATTGGGTGCAGAGATTACATAGAGACAACTCACCCACCTAACCCCTCAGACAGACGTGTGCACAAGCAAACATATCGCTCTCACACATGCAACAACAAACTGTAAATAACATATTGCTCAACAAGGTGCTGATACAGTAGGTGGAGGCTTTTCATCCGTCTTCTCAGATTAGTCAATGGATTACCATCTAACCAATAGTTGTATTGTTTTATTATGTTATATTATGTCTATAGTTGTTTTTCCCCATGGGTCGTGCATGGTTCATACCAAATGTGGAAGCGGTCTGTGTACACCCAGCGTAATAATACCTTATTATTTGTGTTTCTTTTCTATTCGTCAGGATGAGGAGATTTCCATGTTGGGAGAGGTCGTCCATCTCCAGGCAATCTCTGAGGACCTCAAAGCTTTGACCTCTGACCCCTACAAACTTCCTCCAGCCAGTGAACAGGTTAGTAATGACAGATGATTTCTATCACAATAGAGGCCTAATAGTCTCAGCCTCTTCCGTTTGTTAGCACTGCGTCACATAGGCAACTGTGCTGAACGTCTGATACATATACCCCTGTAAATTCGACACGGGACTCTCTGACTTTCGGGAAGTAATACTGTCGATTTACATTGGCTGTTCGCATTGTCACTCACAAGTACTGTATGTCTCCGTAATATCCGGATGCAACGATAGCGCAGTGCTTTATTTACTAATTTAAAATTAAACATATATTTGAATCAGTAACCGTAGTTTACACATTTTACAGATTTACAAGACCTGTAAACAGCCAGAGTCCTGTAGTTTTCCCCATTTCAAGTTTAACGTCAGACTTGGTCATTGAGTTCGGTAGTTGCTCGTCCTGCATGTCATCAAAATACCTTGCTTGTCAAGTAGGCGGTACTGACGCAGTTAGCCAGCACTGTGTCCCAGACTTTACGCATGTAAAGGCTGGCTCTGCGAGACTAGAGGCCTAGTAACTTCAAGTACAGCACAGACCTGATAGGGGCAGCCATCTTGCTCAGGGATACTTACATATACAAGTCTACGGTATGTCTCTATAGTAAGCTCCTGGCATCAAAGCCAAAGGGACTTCATGCTGAGACAACTAGATCCTCCTTTAGGACTAGTGTCAGGTCCTAGTACAGTACATGGTTACATGTTATCTATTTTCTCAGGTCATCTTGGACCTGAAGGGTTCAGACTACCATTGGACGTATCAGACTCCTCCTTCTTCCCCCAGCACCACTGTGTCCCGGAAGTCCAGCATGTGCAGGTAGGCCCTACAGCCAATCACATGACTCGTTCAGCACCCCTGTCCCTGCTAATTTTATAACTATAAACCCATTGGAACTGTAATCTCAGTGACCCTATTCTTTCTATATATATCTAGGACATTAATAATAAAGGGATGGAGAGCCTAGACATGAAATGGAAGTTAACAGTATTTGGCCCAATCTATGTCTGCCACCCAGTGGTGACTGTGTGCTACTGTCAATGTACATCAATGATTATGTATTGACGTAAATAATGCATCGTAATTTTGTTGAAATACTGAACATTTTAAATAATAATCTGCCCTTGTCACACAGTCACACAGTGACATATAATGGAATGTTTAGACATTTTCATGGAAGTTAGATCATTTTACGATAGTTAGGCAGTTCTTCGATGTGATCATCATTGGCCACTGTGTATTTCTCTGGCAATAATAGGCCAACCTACCGTAGATGTCTGCCAAATTACAACTATGTAACTGCACTAGAATTGTTAGATACTGTAGTTAAAGGGATAGCTGGCAACTCTGGAGATATTTTTGTCTTGACCAGATTTGGATTAGCGAGCAAAAAACTAAAACTGTTTACTGTCCCCTGTGTTGAAATGTGCTATCCATGTGTCCTATATTGGGTGTTTTCCATCACCAATATTCAGAGACTTTTCTATTGGTGTTACTCAAACATTCATGAAAGGACTTTTGTCATGCGATATTTTCATTTGTCAGTGCTTTTTATTTTTTGCCATTTTTTTGTAAGCATCAGTAATTATCCTTTCATTCTCACATTTGTCATCTTGGCTAATGTACACAAATATTAATTGTGTTGGATATTTGTGTATGTGTTGCTGGCATGGTTTTGCCGGAATTACGTGTATTTTGCCATGTGTATTTTTTTTCAGTAGGCCTAAATTGTTTTATAAATGGTGTTTTTGCATAATTTATTTCCCTGGCCTTTTTTGTATCCAGTATTTAAGAATGAATGTACACATTAATATCACAGATGTGGCATTATCTGAGATTAACATTTCCCCGTAGAAGTGTTGATGTACACTCACAAATCGGTTGTGCTTTGTGTTTCATTTGGACGGTCACTGCCTGCCGCATCACGGTGTGTTAATCGTTTCCCATCCCCCTTGTCCTCCCTCCCCTCCAACCCTCTCCCCCCCGCCCCCTCCCCCTCCACCCTTTGCTTCATCTTCCTATCTTCATCATCCTCACCTCCCTTCATTACACATGATTGTGTCAACGTGACACACACACACACACACAGCAGTCTGAACAGCGTTAACAGTAGCGACTCCAGGGGCTCTAGCGGCTCTCACTCTCACTCTCCTTCCTCCTCCTCTTCTTCGTCTTCCTCCCACCACCTCTTTCACAACCACCACCACCACCACCGGCACCGCTACCACAGCTCCACGCTGCCCCTGCAGACCCCCGCCCGCCTGCCCAGCATCTCCTCACACGACTCTGGCTTCATCTCCTCCTCGCACGACCAGTACGCGCCCTCCAAGTCACCCTCGCCCATGCCGGCCGACGCCAAGGTAAGGCCACGCACTGGACTGTCTGTGTTTATGTTTGTGTGTGTGTGCGGGTGTGCGTTATAATTGCATTTTCCTTTTTTGTAGCTTGGTACATGCCCTAACTTGCTGTATCTCAATTTGAATGGGAGTGGGTGGATGTGTTTGTAATGATTGGTTACAATTCAGAATATCAGTCAAATCTGGCTGGTTTTACACAGTGGTTTCTGTTTGCAAAATACATGTGAGACCCTCTCGGGTCGCTTCAGACAATACAATTGGCCACACAACTACAACTTGAAATGTACTATAGGGGACCTTTAAAAATGTACGTGACAACAAGTTCCCACATTCCCATTTTGCAGAGAAATAGTGTTTATAATCTGATGTTTAAACTGATCCATTCCCCTATACTCTATTGAGTCTCCAACGCCTGTAAATATACTAATGATGCACATTTAGTATACGTAACACAGACACATAACTTAACCAAGACTATACTGCTACATGTACACAGGTTAAATTGAGAACTTAGCATGCGTGTACAAGCCAACACACCACTCCGGGTTGTAGGAACATACACGAGCAGAAAATATACAGCTAGCTGTGGACCCTCACCACTTGCACTGGTCAAATAAACAGAGATAAGCAATGCAGACAACGGCTCTGTCCTTTTCTCCCACACTACAATGTGCTCTAGCTCAAAGGCAGCCCCTTGGCAACAATGCCTGCATGTGATCATGGTGAAGTCATTTTGCTGCTATGATTATAGCCTGAAAGTACAGGAAATTAGTCTAAGTCTGTCTCTATTCTAGCCCAGTGGAATACAGGTCAACCTCAGCCTGCTATTAAAGTGTCGACCACTGTGAGAGACTGTGGTTTGGTCAGACTGGAATCTTCCCATGCTTGAAGAGGCTCTGTGTATACATTTCCCTAAATACATTACATTAATGTTGCAATTGATGACTGTCAGCAGCCTGCTCTATAAATTAATTTCTTAATTTAATGGCAACAAAGGCTGACTTTGCAGAATCTTCACATGCTAATCAATGCGAAGTAGATCCTGTTTCTCGGCTGTGGTCTGTGGTCTGAACATGACGGTCAAGCTGTGATCTTGGCTCTCTTGTGCACCAGTTGTTATTGGGAAGGCAAGCCAACAACCAGAATGTTCCATTTCCTGAATGGATTCATAGAAATCTGATATGATTCTGAGTTTTTATGTCTGATGATTGGAGGCGGTTTGGCAAAATAGCTATCTGACCCATTTACAGTAGAGGCCTGTACCACAACCTCTAGAAAACCTCTGTCTTAGTGTACTTAGTAGTTGAGGTTTGTTAGAGGGCCAGCGACAACAGCCGCATTTTCATTTTAGTGCCAGCCGAGGCTTACCAGGGCTTATTTCTAAGTCGCTTTCATCCGCACGGCAAATACGGTATTTGCATTTCTAAGGTAGTATCGACCAACATATACAGTGATGTATGTGTTTTGTTCCAGTCTTTTTCAATCGTAGTTCCATGAAAGCATGAAATAATGATAGTTCCATGAAAGCATGCTAGCCTATAATTAAAGGTATTGTCCTCAAGAGAATGTGGTCAACATTAGCACCGTTGGCGCCCATTAAACCGCTTCAGTTTAATCTCAAAATACTCAATGGTTGTCACTACTATAGTTATGTGACCGGTAATATGATCAGAGGGATCTAATGCGGGATGACGGCATTTCGATCTTATGTAAAACATTGGTGAGCTCCATGGCCTTCTCGCTGTTGACAAGAACAAAGACGTTCCCGCTCCAAGCCTTTCAGCAGAGCGCCAGTGATTCCCCCTGCTGCACTACAACTAAAACAACGCACGCTGACGCCACTCCCACAGAGCACTTCCTCAGCCTTTACACTGCCTTGGCTTTACTACTGGGTATCTGTGCTCTAAATGTCTTCTAACAACATACATATCTGTGCTATTTATTCCCTCTCTACTGGGTCCCGTGCCCTGTGTGTGTGTGTGTGTACGTGTGTGTGCGCACCTGCCCCTTTTCCTCTCTCCGTCTCTACCTGCATTTGCTCTCTCTCCCTTCAACGGTGTCCTTTCTCTCTGCCTCTCTCTATCTCTCTCTCTCTCTCTCTCTCTGCCTCTCTCTCTCTCTCTCTGCTGTGTTCCCCCTAAATCCTGCTTGCTTCTGGGGCTGCCTGTCTCCCCCTGCAGGCCAGTCGTAGCTCCAGCTCTTCCGAGGCGTCTGACACTCCCCACAGCGGCTGCAGCTCTCCCTCCACGGTCGCTCTGGCTAGCGTAGGCGAGCGCGACGCTCCCGCCACCGCCTCCTCCTCCTCCTCCGACAAGGTGACGCGCCCCGGGGGCCTATGTGTCCGCCGTGCTTCCTAAACCCTAAGGTTGTCTTTAGAGTCGCGCAGTCGCACCGTGTAGACAGGGTAGGGTCTGTGACCCCTTGGGACTCGCGTTTACCTGTTCGGCGAGACCAGGTCAAGCTGCGCAAAGCTAGAGGTCGACCAAAGGTAATTTATGTCATACACCCAGCTAGTATTGCTATGACTGTTCCACTAAAGGTTAATCTTTTGTTTGCCACAATGTTCATTTCATGCGTGTCTTGCTTTGTTTATGGTCAATAAGCGCCCCGCATTGTTTGAAGTTCAGTTCGAGTTGATTTGTCATCGTGTTGTGTTCACTTTGCCTGTGTTGCTGTTGTGTTCATATCATTTATTTCATGTGTGTTTATTGTTTTCTGTTTTGTTCCCGTGTTTATCCCTTCCTTTCAATGGCATTCCTCCTCCGCCCGACCTCACCCGCATCACCCACACCCAGTTGTCCAATGGCTTTGACCACTACGCCCCGAGCGAGTCTTACCCGCTTAGCAACGGGGGCAGCCTGAGCCTAGGCTCCGGGACGGCCTTCCCCTTCTTCCCTTCCTCCCCCTCCTCTCCCTCCACCTCCTGCCCCACCCGTTCATGGTCACGCCCAGCCTCCGCCCTGCTCCCAGACCTCCCCCACTACTGCACACAGAGCCCGGGCATGGTGCCTTCGTCACGCGTCCCCAGCTGGAAGGTTGGTTCATTGCCACCATCATTATCATCATCATCGTGTCCCTCTTTCTCATCATGGTCCTGCTTTTTCACTATTCATTTTTGCTAGTCATTTCACTGCACATTATTAAGATACATACACAAGCATAGATATACTGAATGAGATAGCAACTGTATGTTAACACGGTTAACGGTTTTATGTTGTTTTTTTTCACGGTATGGCTTTCATGGCCTTAATGCCTGTGAAGGATAGACGGATGTTTTCAGTTAGTTAGAGCTCTTCTTAGCGACTATACATGACTACTGACTAATGTGTCCTCTTGTTGCACCTGGGTGGGACAACTGACACTCGTTTGTGATTGGTCCTTAGGAGTATGTGTAGTTTGGTGACCTCAATGTAGCATAGCTCCACCCCATCCAGTCAATTAACTCAATAAACCTGTATGTTAAAAAACACTGAATGTTAACAGCCATGTCTACTGATGTTTATAATTGCTTTTCAGAAGATAATTTTCTAGAAAGAAAACAAAAAATACACCTTAATAAATGACATTTTGTGTCTCTCAGGACTGGGCTAAGCCAGGGCCATATGACCAGCCTATGGTCAACACTCTGAAGAGGAAGAAAGAGAAGAACAACTCTGCCCTATTGGACAGTAATGGCTGTGTCGTCAGTGAGGGCAGCCCTCCCTCAGCCCTGGCCTTTAAGACACCTGCAGCACCATCTGCTGTCCACACAACCAACACACCTGCTCCTACCACCCCAGAGGAGGAGAGGGGCAGGGCTGTGGCTGCCCCCGCCATGGTGAGTTTGACCCTCAGGTTGTAGAAAAGACACAGATGTAGCAGCTCTGTAGCTGGCAGAGAAGGAGAATGGGTTTACTTGCTCCAGGATATCCCTGTTAAGACATAACACTGTTGAAATCTGCTTTTTAATGACACTTTACAAAAGCGGGGAATAGGCTTTGAAATGGTTATGATATTTGGGTGGGTAGTCAAAGTCCACCTTTATCTGTTTTCAGAGTCCGCCCCCTAGTGGCCATTAGAAAAGATGCAGTTTAAGGCAGGTTCAAAACTGTTTGTTTTCACTGTGTTCTGCACACTCTTCCCAAATTCTCCCTTTCTCTCTTGACCATTGTTGATGCATTCAGCAGTTAGCATTTATTGATGAGTTTTTCATGCATTCTGTACATCACATCGCTACATCACAATGTAGCTACCGTAACGAAGACATTCTGCCCTTCCATGTAGGACGCCCAGCTTGAGCAGTGTTGCCTAGGTGACGTACATCCGCACACTGCCCAGACACTAACGAGTGACTCTCTCCCTCTCTCCCTCACCCCAGCCTGGGGAGGTGGAGGCCCGGGAGGAGCTGGCCCTGGCCTTGTCCAGAGGCCTGCAGCTGGAGAACCAGAGGTCCAGCAGAGACTCCATGCAGTGCTCCAGTGGCTACAGCACCCAGACCAACACGCCCTGCTGCTCCGAAGACACCATACCTTCACAAGGTAACCCATCCAGCCTCACACACACACACACACACATACACACACATACACATGATAGCCTCCTCACAACCTATTTCTCTCTCCTGCTCTCTTTTTCTCTCTCTCTCTCTCTCTCTCTCTCTCTCTCTCTCTCTCTCTCTCTCTCTCTCTGTGTGTCTCCCTTCCTCTCTCTCCCACCCCCCCAGTGTCAGACTATGACTATTTCTCCATGGCTGGAGACCAGGAGTCTGAGCAGCAGCAGCAGCAGCAGGACTTTGACAAGTCCTCCACCATCCCCAGGAACAGCGACATTAGCCAGTCATACAGGCGCATGTTCCAGGCCAAGCGCCCAGCCTCCACCGCCGGCCTGCCCAGCACCCAGGGACCCTACCTGGGGCACGCAGCAGGGGCATACCCCCCGACACCCGTCCACACCGGGGCTTACCCACCCACTCCAACAGGTGACTGCCCTTGTTATAGCAAATGCCCCACAACCCCTCTAGAACTCAGCCCCGGCCCACAACGCTGTTGGGAGGGGTAGAGGGGAGTGTTCAGTACATGGAAGACATGCACTCTTGAGGTTCAGTACAAAGCTATGCTTGTTAAACTACATGCGCAGATAATGTTACTTTGGCAATTACCTACAGGCAACCATATGATTAATTGCGATGAACTACAAGCGATTGACAGCGCTAAGAATAATAGTTTGTCCTCTCACCTGCTGTGTTGTCATGGTTTCACTACGCAGGCTGCTCCTACTCCATCCAGGGGCTGTATTCAGGGTCTAGCTCCTACTGCACGGGCCAGGGCCCGGTCATGGTCACCCCGGGGGTGGCCACCATCCGCCGGACGCCCTCCACCAAGCCCACAGCCCGCCGCTCGTGCTCGGTGCCCGGTGCCGGGCCCATCCCCATCCGCACGCCCGTCATTCCCGTCAAGATCCCCACCGTCCCCGACCTCCCCGGCGGGGGAGAGGAGAGCCCCGAATCCCCCACACTCCTGGGAGGGGAGGCCGGTGAAGGGGTGCTGCCCCTGGCCTCCTGGAGTGGTCAGGCCTCCACCAACCCCCCCGTGACCACCTGGGCCCAGCAGGGACCCCAGCAGGGATTCCAGCAGGGAGCCCAGCAGAGCTGCAGTGGGGGGGAAGGAGAGGGGGACAACATGCTGGTGGCCATCCGTGTGGGTGTCAAACTGAAGAGGACCCTCACCAACGACCGCTCCGCGCCGCGTATCGCCTGACGACAACAACGCCACCTCAGCGGTCATGGGAGGGCCCTCCAACAAGCTACGGGAAGTCACAAAGGCTTCCTGTACCTAATATATGGAGCGGCTGCGCCATAGTCATTCTTTCTGAGCAATTTGGGTTCTGAGTTTCAATTTGTCATGGTGTACAGCACCGTGTATTCATCATTCATTTCATGAGTTTCTCATAAATCTGGCTGACCGAAAAACTATTTTTAGGAGTCTCAGCCAGAGTTCTAACGGAGGACTTTTTGTTTGTTTATTAATAAACAATGTAATTGTATTGAATTTCTTGGGGACAATCATCCTGGCAGTAGAGTAGAGCCTTGCACACGTGTATTTACTAATCTGCTTTAATCTCACTTCTGTTCCAAGACGGAAAGCCCAAAACAAATCCAGTGTTGTTCGTTTGACACTCTGTCGAAGTATGTGACTGTCCGCTGAACAGAAAGGCCTTTCAAACTACTCATGACCAATATAAGAGCCTTAAACCACATGGAAACACATGGTTTACTGAGACGTTTGTGTATATTTTCACCATATTCCATCCCAATAATGTCTATTGCTTCCTCAGAGGAATGCCAAATGGGCACACAGGCTCTTTTCCAGTACTAGCATACCGGCATTACATAAAAATGATGCATAGGATAATGTAAAAGTGAAGTTGGACTGTGGACCAGTGGCATCAATCGTAGAAAAGGGGTTCAGAAATGGTCAACCTGTCTCCCGCGCCTTGTACAGAACAGTGACACATCATTGGCTTATGCAGCCTTCAAGTCAAAAGACGCAGTTTCCCTTAAGTTTTAGTTCTTTGTTATTTACACAGTTCTTAGTTGTCAATTTCTCCCTTGTGTTTCTGCTGCTCACATCTGGTTGAATGCTGTTCTTGAACATTACACCAGTTATTGTCTCCCCCATGGCGCCTTCATCTTAACCTCTCAAATACAATATGTTCACTGATTTCATGCAATTATTATGTTGTTGTAAAGTAAACCCTTCGTACAATGACATTTGCACTTTTGTTTTACTACATGCTAAGGCACATTAAAACATTAATCCTGTTGCTTTTGAAATAGCATTAATTAACCAAATTTGCTTCTCATTGGTTGGTCCTATTGGAAACAATATTGTAAATTGTGAAAGTACAGATTTTGTGCCATGAGTCAATGCTAGTGCTAAAATACATTATAAACATGTCAACATGCTCAACATGTTTGGTCCATGTGCTTATTATGCTTGGACTGTGCTTTATTTTCCCAAATTCTGTTTTAAATCAACATCTGTACTTGACTATGCTCTTTTGTTACTCTTTTGAGTTACAGTACACATTACAATGAAAATTTCTAATATCTTCTTTTAAACTAAAAATCTTTTTGAAGAAAATATTCTTTCTTCCAAAGGTTAAATACTATTGGCTAAACCTTATTATTTTTGTTATGGCATTTGTATTTTAAGTTGAAGCACTGTGAGACCAAGACTAATCTATATCATATATATTAAAGTGTAAATATTACTCAGCTATACAGTACTAGATAGTCCAGGAGCTCACACATCTTTTAATTTATTTTCTTCTCTATCTTTCTCCCTACATTTCTCCCTACCTATCTTTATTTTTATACAGAAATATCAGAGTAAAATATTTGTTTGCTATATCATGCATGTTTTGGCTGTGGCTGTACATTAGTTACAATAGGTTATGTATCAACTGAGTGTCTGTACAACTTAACTGCTGTGATATTAATCTTTATTATTAATTTCTTTTGTGGTGACAAATATCTACATATTATTACACATCAGGACCACATTATCTTAAATTCCCAAAATACATTGCTGAACAGCTGAACAGTAAAATACTGTTTTCCTGACACAAACAAGAAAGACACACAGATCAGAAATACAAGACAAAGGTGATGTAGCCTTGACATTTTGAAAAATGCCTTTATTTGTCACAGGGAAGAAATCATTTTCCATGTCACGTTTCCAATCTATTTCCAGTTACATTAATTGAGTTGTATGTTCTCTAGTCTCCTACTGAATAAACTATTTGTATGGCATCATAATGTTGCCCAACCTATTAAGTTGCCAATGTCTACCAATGTCAAAATTAGTAAAAATTATTTTGTTTCCATAGTAAACACACCTGTGCCATGAAGTTCAATTGGGAGAGGTGAAAACATGCAGATTTTTACATTTCAGTTTTTTTCAACCTATGTGATAAAAACATGATTTTAGTTTGAGTTTGAACGATAAAGGACAGCAAGTTTGATGTTTATCTTGTCAAGTCTGTCTTGTCAATTTATACCAATACTGTTTACTGGTATATTTCCCAAATGAGAGTAAAACGCTACAGTCTGTTGTGAAAATTTAGAAAACTAACATAATTCCAAATATAGATGGAATAATACATATGTACAATTTTGAAGAAATTGCACACCACATACATGGTCTTTTTCTTCTTGTTCAGTGCATATAGAATATAGTATCCAGCTCCAGATCATATAATTTCGCAAAAGCATTGTCAGTACCAATGTAAACTGATCTATATATGATATGATTAATTTGAATGGTAATATTCATATTTCCTGCACAAAATTTGGAAACCCATCCTTTTATTTTTTTATTTTTATTTGGTAGTCATCCGGTATATACACATAAAACTGTTATAATTAACTTGTAAATTCCATTTACATATGTCATAAATACAAATATTTAAATAAGATATAGATTATTTCTAAAATGCCAAATTACAGTATATTCTATAAGAATACGTTTATAGTTTGTTAGGTTTTGACACTGTGTTTTAACCTGATTTATGATTGTTTAACATAGTTTTGTTTTTGAGGAGAGTTGAGCTCTCGTCTCTTTCTCTGTACAGTTCAACTGCAATATGTTCCAGGAAGTGAAGGGTTGTTATTTTATGTGTAATGACTGCTTTAGCAATATAATAATAAATTTTGCTTTGACTGACAGACCTGGTTACTGGCTGACTTCACTGATGCACAATTGTGATTCTTTTTGCAACATATTATGGAGGGTTTTTACCTCCATATTCCTAAATATGTAATTGTAGAATTAATGGACTAATTTGGATTTGAATTAATAGACAACCAGGTCTAACCTCTTATTTCATTATAAACAGTTCTTTAAAATGTAGAAGTTGCCCACTAGGTGTCACTAGTGTCATATTAAATTGTCCCTTTTTCCAGGCCTGAGTCGTTCTTTCATGTTATTTCCGGTTAGCCTTTGACCCAAATCAACTAAATTATTAATATTCAAAGACATTTTATTGATGGTCACTTAAATAACTCATCATCGAACATTTTTGATGGAAGACAATTATTTGAAAGGCTGTGCCTATATGTTTTCGTTTAGCCTACATTACAGTAGCCTACACCATCACAACCTCAGTAGAGTCAGATAGCCTAATTCTAAGGGCATCCGGAATCTGACCAAACAGGTTTAAAGTGCAGACGTACGCTACAGAAAATAACGGATGGGTCGTCATATTTGGGCTTGTGTTGCTGTGTGTCTGATCTGATCTGGCTCAATGCCATATCAGCAAAGGAAAGGGTGGGGGAACCCAGCTGACAGCAGTTCAAGATACAGTGGACACGTTTTTGGTTTAGTCGGCTATTAGACATATATTCTTATATATTTAGACATATATTTAGACATATAAACACCGCCTATGCAACATAGGATAAGCTACACATTAGGCTATGCATCATTATAGTAGCGTATTCGACTGCTAATTATGTAGGCTATCATGAAGATCCCGGAGTCAGACACACGAAAAGTGTTTTTTCCCCAGCGTTTGTAGACTATGTAACCTATTTACAGTACGTAGCTTCACCTCGTCATAGCTACGTCCCGAAGACTGCACGGCTTTCATTGGAACATATTTGAGGGGCCGTGCCTTCGTTGCGTATAGGGGGAAGAGCAAACTGAAGCCCACCCATCCTCCTCCTGACCCTCTCCATCTTCAGCTTACGGTAGGCGGTGTAAAAGGAGAGACAATGTAATTTTGTATACAGCTCTGTTTCATTTTTAGGTCGGGTACGTTTAGGCTAGTTGATTGGTGGCAATCGTAGGCCTACTATCTTTAGAGAACAACATAGGCTATGCGTCGGGACAGCATGTCTCTTAAAACCTACTCGGGAATTTTGACGGGACAGCGCAGCATCAGCTGAGGTGCGTCCGATGCCAAGTTACAAATGTTTGTACGACAACCTCTTTTACCTTAGGCACTCTGACAGACTGCGATCTTACGCTTATTTTGCGTGTGTTGAATTGTGCGATATCCTATAGAAAACGTAATTATTGCCGTTATGCCCTGTATGCTATTATGAGGCCGCTCGCTATAGCCTAATCTGACTGGCGCACATTTCAACAAGCTGTTTGGGAAAATTGGCTACACCAGCCGTATTATAATGGTATAACATGTCTGATATGAGCCTATCGCGCTGAGACATAGGCTACAGCCATAGCCCACTGTTTATATTCCGCTACAAGGGATAGGCTGCTTTAAGAGCTAATTCCAAGCCCACTCCACTTTATTTAATAAAAAATGTTAAACTAATCAAATAGTGAAACATGCTTTAGCCTAGGGTCGGTCTACCTCAAGACATTTGGGAAATATGAACTGTATGCTATTGAGACGTCAAATGTATTGCATGTGAGCGGTGGCGCCGAGATGCCATATATTCTTCTCTACACTCGTCATATAGGTCCTTTGAGCGTTCTCTGCCTTGTCCCAAAGATGCTACCCTGTCTGCAAACAATCCTGCGGCCTGCTCTGTCTCACCGAGCGTGCGCTGGGCTGGCCAGATCTGCCCTGCACAACACTCCCGCGCACCGATTCAGGACAGAAGCGTACGCCTCTCCGCCGGAGATGTTCACGCAGAGACGCCACCTGGGCACGCACCCTCTGAAGGAACCAATAGAGCCCCTAAACTCAGCGCAGGGAGCCAAGGAGTTTATTTATAGCCTCCACCCGTCTGAGCGCACATGCCTACTGCGGGAGCTGCACCGTTTTGAGTCAATGGCCATAGCACAAGGTAGGTCTATCAATCATGTAGCCTGCCCTATACCACACTTGCCCTATGGCCAGTACGTTATAGACTTTACTGTAGAGATATGGCAGTGCACTGGCAGTGGTGGTGACAATATTGCAATGACAGACTGACAGCATCAGTATACTGTAGGCTAAGTCATATGCTAAATGTCTCCTTGGTGAGCAATAAATGTGACATCTGTTAAATGTATATTTGAATTGTAGAGACTATTTCAGTCTATTTAGCAGTCTGTTAGTGACCTGCATTAGTTCTACAGTAGGCCTATCTATATTTTTGAACATATCACCTACCTTGAGAATAACTGACAGTAGTGGAATTTGTACAAATTGCAATGTCAGCAATTATTTCACAGTTTCCAGACAAGCTGGCTAACATTAAACCCAGTGTGAAAGCCAATCATCACACATCTTTGAATTGTGACCTTGTCTTACAGCCATTGAATAACATTATGACCTGTAGTTACTGTACACTGCACAAGCAGTACACAATGACAGTTGAGGCATTAGTAACAATTTCCACATTAACAGACCATACTCAATATTCACTATCACAATCACAGTAATTATACAGAAATGGTTTATGAACTGACAAAGCTGTGAAGTCTAAATGTACCAATTTTGTAAGCTTGAGAATTGTTTTGAGGATTCAGCCTCCAGAAATGTATTTTCTAGAGGAACTTAGAATAGAAATATACTGTAGCTTAAATGATAATGGATGAGTAATGGCTGGGAAAGTACTAGCTTCATCTGGCATTTTACCAGTATAGTTCATTAATTTCCAACCAGTCCTTTTGCAAGCACATTATGCAAAATAGCATTAGCATAGCGTTAGCTTGACCAGGGCTTTCAGGCAATTATTATTTTCGCTTTCACGTGAGCAAACAAAATATGTTTTTTTGGTGTTAAAATGTACACTGATGGATAGTTAACTAGTGGCAGCGAGCCAACATAACAAGCCACAACATAAGCAAGACCTCTCTCTCTCTCTCTCTCTCTCTCTCTGTGACACTCACCAGATGGGAGTGAGAGATAAAATGAAGGGACTAGAACAGAACAGAGTGAAAGTGAGGAGAGGGTGGAAGATGGCAGAGTACTGTTTTATGATGTGTTTATGATGGTCTAAGATTGTTCTACTTGTTATATTGGCCACTCACTTTAAATAGAGAAGTGCAGTGTGTAAACAAAAATTTATTTGTTGGTGTGTTATGGTGAATTATTTATAGGCTCCTGTGAAACTTAACATATCTCTAAAACAACAAACTTAACATATCCCACAAACAAAAAAACCCATGTCACATTTGTTACATTTATTATTATTATTTAATTACATTGTAACTACTAGATGTTACACCTGTGTCTATAGTCTACTATCTAAAAAGGAAAGGGGGCTTTCATGGTACTGGGTGCAATGTTGTTGATTTTCTTCCAGAATTGATTCGAGCAGACATTCTGACTACAGTGTCTCTACACTGTCACTGGTCGGCTAGATATCTGCTGAATTGAAATGGACGCACGCAATGACTCATTCTAATGATACAATTAACCAAGATAACAAAATACTAACCACTATGATGCTAACGGTTATAGCATTCCTTATAATGTTTCCAACGAGGATGAAGAGGATTAACACTAATGAAAGTAAAAATGAAAGTGATCAATCCTGTAGGTAGGTTTAGAGAAGTGTAACGAGAGTATAGCTAAAAAGGCCATGCCACTGGAGCCCTATGGTCTGCCACTGTAAATCCAATTGGCAAACCTGTTGTAGCTGTGTGTGCATGTATTCATGTGACTGACAGGCAAGGTAGATTGGTCTGAATAACAGGCAACCAGCCTGAGAACATAGTCTCATATTTCGACTTGCTGAAATCTGACAGATGTCTATGGCATTTCTAACAACTTACATTAAATGTATTGCTCTGAAATCCCACTTAGCTAATTTTACAGCATGTACAAATCTGAAACCACCAATGCTCTAGGAGTTAATATCATAGAACTATGCACAATCAACTTGTTGATGTGTTTTATTTCATACATTAAATTAACATTCTGGATTAACAATGGAAGAGATAGGCAAAGGGTTTAGCAAAGGTTCAGTATTGATTTAAATGTTTGCTGATTGGCTGAAGGGATGATCACCCCAGTAAATATTGTTTATTAAAATCTACATAGCAACAGTAATTACTTTCCCATCAACAGACTTGCTGTCTGGATTGCATTTGGTGATTAATATCCTCTTTCCAGCACTGACAGTATAGGGAAGAGCCGGGACGAATGAAACTGAGCCTATACAGGTGTGATCTGTCCAACTCTGTCAGTACATGCAGCACGCAACCATGATCATATATGCCAATTATCACGTGGATACATAATAGTTTAGCTGAGTTTTCCCCAAAAGCTTTTTTCGGACATGGAAAGTAAATTCACACAAGTGGTAATTATATTTGAATGCATGTTGTGTTTATTGTTTCATGTGTCATTGTAATAATAATTGTACAGATTATTCTGTTATTTAACACATCCAGAAGTTTGCCATGTCAGAGTTTATCAGTATAGAAGCAATTAATGTTGAACTGTCCAGAGTCACTGTCGGGCCGAATGAAACAGTTGTTTCATTCGTCCCTCTATAGACTAACAAAGAGCATTTCTTAAGCTCTGCAGCTAATGCGGTCATGCTGCGTGTGTTACGGCATTCCTTAAAACGTGTCATGTCAGAGTGAATGAACAGAACTAGTTAGAGTGAGAACGACAGAGAGAGGTCTGATTGTCACTGATGTATCCTATCTTAAATGCCCATATCGGCTATGAGGGCATTTCATGACGTCTATCATAGGAATGCTACAAATGTGCAGCAAAAACATTTGATAGGCTTTTAATAATAATCATATTTAACTGTAAATAACCCAATATAATTTGAAGCAAGAATTTGTGGTAATGGGTTGATCTCTACTCACTAGTCTGAAATAAAAATCCAAATAATAATCATTCATTGTTCTATGTTCTAGAAATAATTTTTAAGAATATTATAACAAAAAGGACATAATATTTTTTGCAGTTACATATTAATAGATATATTGTCAGACATTTTCAGTAAAAGCAAGAATAGTATAAACAATTGAATCAAATTTATACTGTATGGTTTCATCCGACCCTCCCCTGTGTTTACCGTACGTCCATAGCTAGTTTAGCCTAGCAAAATGCTATTTAGCCTAACTTAAACAAAGGTGAACAAACAGTCAGGAACCCGACTGAAATCTGACACTTTTTATTTTTAACTATATTAAATGTACCATAGTTGTACTGTTTGGTTAAATCGAAAGCAGAGGGGTTGTGAATCCAGATTTGTTTGATTACCGGTAGCTAGTCAACACACATTAGTATCTGCATGACACTGCTCTGTAAATTTCACGTCCGATTCGTCTTCTGCGAGCGGAGCTAGTAGTGGCAAAGTTATGCCACTTTGAGATTGTCCCTAAACTGACATGCCAGAGGAATTGTTGTCACAAGTCCATCTGGGGAGCCGTACATTGAAACTGTTTGTGAATGGCTGTACTTTCAAAAAATACTAGGTAGTTGATTGGATGAACCATCTGGTCGTTTTCGCTGTCGGCACCATGGTCGACACACCTAAAAGACGCCCGTATAGCTATAAACACGACGCTGATTGGAAAGTTCAGTTGCTACTCGGACACATTTAAAATGATTCCAAGGCTTTCCAGACTGATTCTCACGGCATAATTAAACTGAAGCTATCTTCTATCTATACTTAAACAATCTAGCCTCGTGAGATCAGGATGGTCGTGCACATACTACAAGGCTCCTTGGCTCACACACTTCTCTACTCCCCTCAATGTTTGAGGAGTGTACCTTTACCCCATCAACAAGTAAAGAGGGAGATAGAACAGTGAGTAAAGGCAGCTAGTTCGAAGGAAATAAATCAGACGAGATAACCTAGTCCCAGCTGGCCCAGTGACATATACTCTAGCCTGATAATCAGACTGATTGACCATTTATTTCCTTATACTGCATTATTCAGTCTGACATTATCCTCCTAGTTAGCCGTTTTCTCTGGGGAAACTTAAATTAATGTGTCAGTAATAGACTCAGAACATTGGACGTGACTTTGGCCTCTTGTAACTGACCATGAGAATTTTTACAAAAGAGAAGTTTTCTTCATGACTCACATTTAAGAGAATGATTAAGTTGATCTAATATCATTTAAAGGGTGATTGAAGAGTGAGAGGAAAAGCAACCTTGTTCTATCACTTTAGTACACTTGAAGGATACATCCAGTGTGTAAATATTAGATGTACTGTCCAAAACATGCCTTTCCTTACCTTATTAAAGATGATCTTTTGTCACATCGGACAGAATAAGACTTGTAATTCTTAATATTCAGCCAAATCCATGACTTCACTAAATTCTAATACTAACCTCATATTTCTCTTCTCTTTTATTGATTTATGAAAATAATGTAGTTAAAACAAAAACAATTACCTAGTTTACTAACCGTTATCCAGATATGTTGTACCGCAATGTTCTACCCAATGTTAACTAACATAATTATACCATCTTTTAGCATTTCCATTCTGCATTTCATCTTGTTATGATGCTAATTCACACTATAGCATACCAATGGCAGCCAACCTGAATTGATCGATTCACCGTAGAGACCCAGCTTGGTGTTTTCCCACAATGGTGCCAGCACATGGACTCTTTTGCGTAAAACATAAAACGCAGCACTTGTTACTCGTCTGTGTTTATTTATTAACTGCAGTTTGGCAGTCTAAAGTGTTGTGTTTCTCTCGCAGTATGTCAGATATATGGCTTAATATTTCACCTCACAAAATGGAACTGTTGTGCTTTTTAAAAGGCGTTGTGTAAGTCCTTTTACCTCAGTGTTCCTTTCAATTCAGTTACTGGCCCAATACGGTACAAATATGCTCAAATGTGATATATGATACATATATGATACAAATATGTTACAGTCAGATTACATTAATTTTAAAAAAGTGTCTTGAAGTCAATTTAGATTCAAACACAAATTTACAATGCAAAAGTAAAACATTTGAAATCAGAAATCGGGAAGGGAGGTATATTAATCAAATCCTGAATCACAGACAGCTGGATAAGCAGATGAATCATGCTAACTGTATTTCTCAGGCAGACAGGTCAGCTAATAATATTATGCACAGCAGGATGTGTTTATATTCAACGTGGTGTACGATGGGTGGACTGGTCTGTGTACTGAATGTTAAAGCCAACACCTGGTAAAAGGGCACACTGGAAAGCTCTTATGCGGTATATTTCTCTACGCATTCTGATTTCGACCTTCTGTGCTAGCGTAGCTATTAGTTACCAGATGTCTTGAGGGGATTCATATTGTTCTTCAAACATACCCAGCCTGGGCTGCCTCCTGAGACTTTAAAATAAGGTCAGCGTTTCATGGGCATTAGTCTCGTAATTACTGAGGCACTGCAACTTTGGTGAAACTTATTGTATGTCTATGCAGCTTTCTAAGATTCTTGTTGGCAGAGTGCCTGCTGGCAAGAGAAACCATACTGCTTACTTTACACCCTCTCCTGCAACACACTGCAGTGTGTTGCTGGCTAGGGTGATACTGCACTCATTGGTAAATATTTGTTAGTTTTGTTACAGCGCCTCATATATTTTTCTAATTAGTGCTGGGGAAATATGCACATTTCCTTGTTTAAATTCCCAATATTTGTTTTACTGTCATTACTAGATTTTTAGTAACATTTACCTGTGCTACACATTTGAAAGGTCTTCATTGCTACCATTGTTATTTTCCCCCCATTGAGTAGCTCGTAATGGATGTCTTTGGACTTGGTGATCATTATTTCGACATTGAAAGGTCAGTCTAAAGATTTCAAATGTCTTCCAATCTGCAAAAATGCCATAAAACCATGAGAAATTCAAAACATGTTTGTCCCTCTTCCTCAGTAAACAACTTGGGTATACAGTAAATGCAGCTCTAACCATACTAACCATATTCCTAATTGTGTTACAGTTTTTTTCTATCGCTAAGAACCACTTACCTATACTAAGGATACAAAAATAAAATGTTCTTGTCAAAAACACACAATATTAATTAAATACTAGCTTAACATTAAAAAATGCAAAAAACAAACATTATCTACATACACTAACTCAAAACACTGCAGTCCTGACTCAAAATCACATCATTCTGTCAAACCGCTAGCATGTTTTCTTTCCAAGAGGAACATATAGTGAATCATAGTACAATGACTCCCTAAATACTAAAAGCTGAAGCCATTACAAAAACAGCATTACTTTCCATGTTTTAGATCTACCTGCATATATCTGTAAGCCACACTAATGTTTTGACTTGAGGTGTGCATTTTGAAAACAAACTGTAAAAGTGAATGAGTCACCTATGCTTTATACTGTAGAATGTAAAGGGGGAAATTAGACATTTAGAGCTTTTTTAGCAACATGAAATTGCAGCCAGTGATCAACAAATGATCTAACCTATGTGGCTTTTGGTTAAACATGTGTAAACATAGTCAAATACCACTTTTAGTGAGACAAGAGAAAAGGAACAGAAGTGAAAAAAACTGCACAGTTCTGTTCTACAGTAATCTATTGCTCTCAGATCAAAATGTTTTCGCTGAGATTACAGTAGTCTAGAAACCCTGTTCGCATTAGTGTTTTCTCAGCCACCCTGCTGGCAGACCAATCAGGGTGGGTTAGTGAAATTATGTTGAAGTCAACAGTGTTTCTAAATGGTGATAGAGCTAGATGAGGCGATCCAAACAGTTGTATCAACGCTGATTGGTTAAACCCTTTGTAGGGCAAGGAACCATATTTTGTCACTTCCCTAAAGATTCAAAATGGTGTTGCCACGCTTCTCTGTGAGGTAGTATAAACACATGGATTTCTCCCAACCATTCACAGAAAATCAACTTCAGAGTAGTTTTGTAATGAAAATATTAGCATTTTAGAAATGCATCAATTGACTGCATATTGTGTGGAAACAACATTAATTGTTTTAATGGTATGGTCATGAACTGACGGATGGTGGGCCAATTGTGTTTAGAGTTTTGAAAATGTGACTACAGATTGGACAAATGGATGTTAGCGGTAGATAAAAAACTAATTATACAATGTATCATTACAGTGAAACTGATTCAATCAAAGCATAACTGAACTAGTAGTAGTATTACAAATAATAATGAGTGCACTTTATAGCCAGACCATTATAGTATCTGTGTTGTGCAGTTTTCTGCAACAGTGTCATAATTCATATACTGTAGACCAGCAAACTCTGCTGTTGATGAATGTCCGTAGCCTTCTATTGCTTCTATTCCTCTTGACTGCTGCTGTTGATCTCAAGTACAGTACACAGCAAACCTACATTCCTCCAAGTAAGTGCAAATGTCACAGATGTTCATTTATATGCAGATATTTACAGAGGATTGTATAGAAATTCTCATTCACATGATGAAAAACACCAAACCCACAAAATGGGGAACTTTGCATTTTGCTGACCAATGGTGCATTTTTCTTTCTTGTTTTACAAACACATGATCTATTATTAAAACAAAATCTGTCAGCCATGAGTGTAACGGCTAAGAATTTAAATATGTAATATGAGCATCTCTAAATGTACTACAAGATTGTTTCATCTTCATCAAATGGTCAAATAGTTTGACAGTCATAACACAACATTTAATAGTGTGTTTATATATATATATATATATATATATATATATATATATGTATGTATATGTATATAAAACCTCATCTGTGGTTACGGTTACATTTTTGACATTTTGAAAAATCTTTATCAATGAGGAAAGCAAAACAGACCAATTAATTTATCATTATCATAATCTTTATTTTCAATGTGTAAACCCTGGCTTTTTCAGATGCCAATAGTCGCTGTTGCTAAACTGCTATTAGAAATATGGGTGAACAGGCTTCAAATCAACTTCAGAGCAGTTTTTGTCAAGCTGCCAGAGACATCATGGGACCACTTACGCATCAGTGCTCCTTCAACATGTGTTTCATCCATTCTGTCTGGAGCAGAATCCTCCTAAGGCACCATTCAAGGACTGGCATGGGGCACCATATATATCACACCTGTGTTGGGGCAATGGGCAGCACTGTCAGTGTCATATTTGAACTCACTGTGACGTGAATTCAGGAGTGAAAAGTTATCAAGGGAATGCATTTTGTTCTGAAGAGGATTGTGGCATTCAGATAGGCAAGTAGACGGTGACGCAGTTACATTTTGCCTCGTGCTATTTCATCACAAAGTAAATAAATGTAATAGAAATTTGGATTGGATTTTTGGCCAGTGTGATATATTGCCTGGTATCCTCTACTTTGATCGTTTTTGATTAACTTTAATTAGAGGCTGGATATTTGACCCTCCTTCTTCCATGTACATCATTAGTCGTTTCTTTAATATTCTTTAATATATATCATTCTTTAAGGACTCTTATTATGTTCACACATAATTGAGAACTACGTTAAGATATGGCTTTACGTGTAAGTTATCATTGCAGCTGTTTTTCATTGTACAATTTCTTCATACCCTCCCCCTTGACCCAACCCAATTATATAGTTCTATGGACCCAACATGCACTGTATAGTAGTAATGATTCAGAGGAGAATGGTGGAAAATTGTGTTTTGTGCACATACTGTATATTTTAAAGATGTTTAAAGAGTTGTGCACACTGGTCAGAACAGAACAGCAGGTGATTGGTGACACCTGTCTTACAGTAACACAATTTTCTACCAAGCTTATATTTAAGGTTTATCAGAAATTGTAGTTGTTACTGTAAACATTTTAGCAGTTAGGAATCACATCCAGCGCTATTCAGTAGCCACAGCACCCACATACTCTATTGTGGGCAGATTCATAACTCCATAAGCTAGTCAAATGCAAACTACCGTGATTAATTGTTTTTTCATCCACTTGACATGGTTTTATCCTTACAGCGCTGTCCTCAGTTCGGGCTCTACATATTGCATAAGAGTGCAATGGAAAGACCTGTAACTGAATTTCAAAATTGCTAAAGGAGTAAGCTACCTGTATCTGTTTTATCGATTTACTTTTGTTAATGATGTAAAGAACTTTGAAAATATGAAAGGTTTTCTGCAAATACACCTGCCTTCAAAAGGAATGTATGTTGCACTGCTATGAGTATCTATTCACATCAAACATTGCTGCCGGGATACACAGCTTAGATAAATAATCAGCGTGAAGGATATCACCAGTCAACAATAGTACAATGCTTGTGACTTGCATACTTTTTTCCATATTTGTAATGTCGTTTTGTGATGGCCTATATGAGCGCTGTGAACCTGCAAGATGTGTCGTCTGTGCATTATGTGTGAGTATTAGCGTGTATGTTTGTATGTGGGTCCATATAGTGTTGCAATGTGACACTTGGTGCTTTGAGGAAAATGGGAGGTTCAATTGTGCAGGTGCAGGGAAAGCTAAAGGGGTGGAGTTTTAACAGTTGAAAGAAACAAGGGTGTGTCTCTTAAATGCTTAGTGTATGTATACTGTATACTGTGTGCACATGCATCAGCCGCTGTAGGGTGAAGATAGACTAGCATTTTTTCCTTTACAGTTAAAAAGTGGAAATCCTTCTAGTCTGGTCCGGTCAAAAGTGAAACATCTATATTAACATCTAACGCTATATAAATAAAGCTTGATTTGATTTTATTTGAATTGAAGCTTGATCTTGAACTTCATGTTGTATGATATCAATTGTATGATAAAACATACAATTATAAACAAACATTACAATTATGTACAAACATAAAAAAAATACCTGAGCTATATTGTTTAAAATTGCAACTGTGTGTTTTATACATTTTGCAGTGCATTGCTTTAAAATGTTAACTCAACAAACAGCTAATTTCTAAATAGGCTATGTGCAGGGAATCAAATGAAGTAATCAAATTCCCCCTTCTCTGCTTTATTCTAACTCTGCAAATGCAAATCCCATAAGGCCCCTCAGTGGCATTAACAGCTACTGACGTCACTTCCATCTGCAGTGTGAATATGAGAAAATACAGTTGTTTTTTTTCAGCTCCCATCTGCCCTCCTTCCTCTCAGATGCCCTTTCCTCTCACTCCTCTTTTCTTATCTCTCTATTTGCTCTCTTCTTTTCTTCGCCCTGAAAGGTCCTGACTAATGGCTTTGCTATTTCGTTGTTGCCATTTTCTCTTGACTTTCCCTTCCATAGAGCAGCAAGTCAGGCCAAATGTTCTGTTTATAATGCATTCTGTCTTTTTTTTGTTCTGATCCAGGACAGATTGAAATTGCACCACCAACCCGGGAACAGTTAAGATACGGTAAGTGGCATTTATTCAGCATTGCTGATGACATTTTGTTTGGGGCGCTTTGTAGTTTTTGGCTGTGTTTTGTTATTTATCAGACTGCAAATATAAGTATCTGTAAGAACTATACTAAACTTGTGCTGACCCCAGAGTTCTCTAGCCTCCTTACATCAACATACAGTATGTGGTATATTTCAGATATACTGTATTTCAAACTCAATCCAAATTGACCAATCCCAAGCCCCGCCCGTTTCACTTTTCCAACCTTGTTACTATAAATAGGTTGGACAAAACAGCATAGAAAACTATTACAGGAAAACAGACATTTGACTGTTATTGGAGGATTTGCAAAAAGGGGCGGGGCTTGGGATCGGTCAAATTCTGCAAAACTTGAGAATACATTACAAACTGGTAGAGAGTGAAGAAAAATCTACTTTCCTGCTTAGAGTAAATAAGCATTTTATTGTTTAGCGTTTTAAGCTATTAGCAATTATTTAGAAAATGGAAATATAGTATTGATTATTATGCGTTATTCCTGATAACATGATGCTGTAATTATGTCTGCTTACAATTTCTTCAGCTCTATTGTAACGCTGGGATGGTGGTGAGGCGAGTGCGAATGAACGACAACAAAAGGAGATGTCGGAAAAGCAGCGAGCCCCACGGCTCGTCCTTTAATTAAACTTAGAAGAACTCAAAACGCGAATACAAACTCCAAAACGAAACTTAATCAAAGAGCGTGTACAGTCTCGTAAAAACAGTAACAACGAAACATGGACATGAAACAAAAACCCACACCCTTTCCCGGTAGTCCCCAGCCTATATGCCTCACACCCACACGGCTGTGAGGCATATAGGCTCGTAGATGTTACATCTATAGCTTCAGCTATATTTTTTACTTTGGCTTGTGTGTGTGTGTGCAGACGCACATGTGTCTTGAAGGATCTGTGAGTTTATTGATGAGCACATTTTCAGATATGGACTTTCTAGGTTCGCTGAGGTTGTCTTTATGCCACAACTCATTTATCTTATACAAATTGTTCATGACAGAACGTGTTTACGTTAGTGGCACAATGAGTTTATAATGATTTATGAGTTATGATCGGATATTTATGTTTTTGTTTTCTGTCCAGGTATCAGCTTTACTTCTGTTTCAACAAAACACTTCTTTAAGAAGATAGTTAAGATATTATACAGTAGACCTGCATTAAGACAATTCTTATATGATGTTATTGATGCAGCAAACACAGGCTATTTTCTTAGGGTTTGACTCAACATAAAAGATAAAGCATTTGTATTTGTCCATGGGTATGAAGCCCATCAAGGCCTTGATGGATGAGCTGAGGGAAATGACCTTAAAAAGGTGAAGCTCTGTTTAGCAGCTGTTTTCCCTCTGCAACCACTGGCCTTGAATAGTCATGAGAATGGTCCCAGCTTGACCACAGCACACTTTTTTCTGTCTTTATGTAGAGAACATTTCACCACACAGGTCCCACATGCTAACACACACACGCACACGTAAACACATCCTCACATACAGTATTTGTTCCTTCCCTTACGTAGTGATATGTGAATGCATGCACACAAAAACACATAATGGCACTTTACTATAAGTGCCTCTGGTGAACTGCAATGACCTCAATTTCCTTTATCCTACCCGGTTCACCTCTCTTCTCTCGCTCCCTTCATTCCTCTCCTAGGTGAGAGAATGCAACAATGTAGTAGGTGGGGAAAGGCATTAATCCTTCATATGAACCTAAAACATTCATCAGAAACTACTTCAGCTGTATATCACCTTGTCTTACACAAAGTTCTCTAACATGGTTAACCCATATTTAACTTTAATACCTTTTATTTGATAGTTTGCTCTATCATAATGAGCATGCACAGTTTATGACTTGATCGTGATCAGTATTTGTGATTAAAGTGTTTGTGTCTCAAAAGCAGCAGGGTTGCTGTGTTTCCCTGTTGAGGTGTTAATTAGGTTTTAGATTGATTTATATTCTGCATAAACAATATATTTTTTCGAAATATGCTAAATACTAATGTTTTGTGTTTGTGTTTATACAGTGTTACTGCACAATGCAATTCCGTTTGTTGGATTTGGATTCCTGGACAATGCAATCATGATTGTTGCCGTAAGTCTTTGTGAATTATGCAGAGCCATGACATCTTATATATTGCAATGTTATATATCAGCCATTGTGAGCAGATCATGCTTTCAGTCAGATTTTGTTATAATATGAATATATGCACAGCTATATTCTGCATTATAATATAATGTAATACATTGTTATTGTCTTCATTATCTATATGCATCGTGCCATAATAATAAATATGCTCATTTATATCTCAAATATCATTGAGATTTACTAAGTCCATAATTTCCATTATGAGAGCTGTAATATATTATTTGTTTATGTTCCACAAGGCAGGTGTATCTTTAATTAGAGAAAATCACCATTTATACAACACATCTTCATGAATATGTTCCAGCGCAAAATTATAAAACAACCTATGTACATTATACTGACCAAAGAATCACCACAGAGAAAACAGTGATCAATTAATTAAGAATAGCTCAGTAGACATTTGAATACCAATTAGAGGAGAAATATTGAGCATTCATTTGATTGCAGTTACATGTATTTACGATAAATGTGCTATAAAGGCTAATGATTTTGAATGAATCTTCTACTGAGGAATTGAGACAAATCTGTATTTGTATACAGTACTATACCATACCTATTTCTAAAAATAGAAAATTAAAACTATAGCATAATTCACAAATATTTCTGTTATATTAAAATACACGCAATGTTATGTGCAAGTATTTTAAAAAGCGTACTTCCTTCAAATAAACATTAAAAAAAGACTAGTTTATAGGAAGCCAGTAACAATAGGTATCCCCTGATGAACTTGGAAATATACTAGCATAGTGCTAGTCAGTATGTGTCAAACCCTTTTATTATTTATTTTATTTCAGGCTGGACTTGTGAGTCTACATCTTATTTCACTAGTTCATCAGTTTTCCCTCTGAGGATGTGCCACTGCCAGTTAGTGAATATCAGCTTGGTGATGCTTCATTTATGACAGCAGTTCGAGCTCATTGGTCTATACTTAATGCTAGACTTCCTCATTCTTGTTTGTCTGAGGATTTGTTGGATACACTGCATATATCACATGATCACTTTGTGATGGGTCCGTAAACATGACTGAGTCATGATTTACCTTTTTATATGCCTGACTGAGTAGCTACTGTTAGCATGAATGTCTTAAGTTCAAGTTTACCTTTCAAACATGCCTACTTTCTAGTTTAGCTTAAATACACTGCTTGCAAGCAGAGAAATGATAGCTGTATGCTACAAGAACCTCCTCAGATCCAACAACCGTGTTCTATGTTCTTTCCATAAGGAGAAACAAGAAGCTGTCATAGTGTGATGGTAACCCATATATTATCAAATAGGGTTCATGCTACATGGACAGGAAGGATATTATATTGGACCATGTCATAGTGCCATTTGTTTAAATTAACTTTGTGTGTGTCTCTTCTGTTTTCTAATTGATATATCCCAGGGCACACAGATTGAGTTGTCAATTGGAGTGATCCTCGGAATTTCAACAATGGCAGGTAAAATAAATAATATGTATAATTTGTCTTTTAAAAGCTGTCTAAATCTGTTTTTAATTCTGTTTTTAATTGTTTCTTGCTCAACCACACATACAAGTCCCCTCTGCCCAACGCTCTGCCGTGATTAGTGTAGCTTTCACTCACAAAACCACAGATACCAATAACCTGCTTGTGTGGCATAACTTCTAATTAGTGTAATACAGACAACTGGCATATTGGCAACTTGGCATTAAACAAATCCCTCAGAAGCTCTGCGAAGCCAAGGACGTTGTTGTTGTGAGCGGGGTTTGCCACTTTGTTTATGTTCCAATCTACGGAGCTGTGTAGAAGTACTGGATTATTTTTTCAGCACACACAGAGAATGGTAAAATGAAATGCGAGTAGATATTTGGTGAATTTTGACAAAAAGTGTATTAGCTTTATGGCAACAGTATTTGACAAAACCTGCAGGTGTTTGACTGTCCTCGAAATTCCAAGATGGCTGCACTTGTTCGTCTGCAAACTTAAACAAATATAAGCTTAAAATTGTGATGTTCTTTATTATACATACATTTTATACAAAAATATAATTGTTAAAAATATACCATTTACACTAACTATATCCTTCAATATATACGTAATTCAGGGCAATCTTCGTTCGGTGATCCATGAATCAGTAATCTCAAAAAAGCCCCGTGACAAAAACAACCCACAGTTGCCAGGTTTTAGTCAAATCAGGTATTAACGGACAGAATATGAGAGCCACAGGTTGCTAGGTTTTAGAGAGATAGTAAATTATAGTTTATAGAGCTTTTTAACATGTTAATATTTCAATAATATATGGAGTCCCCCCTACTTTTATCAATATTTCTAACACTTAGAACTATGTTGTGTATATACTCAATGTTTAAAATATTTTTGTAAAGTAATTTATCAAAAAAATTCATCTTACATTTATTCATATTTTATGATTTATGACAAAATAAAACCCAAAACCCATTTTTGAGCACAAAACTCTTATTAGTCATGATTGCACTGTTTACATATAGGTGCATGACTTGCAGGTGGAGTGAAAAATGAGAATTGGCATCGGCCAACGTTGCAGACTGAAAATCAGTCAAAACAAATCCAGATCGGTGCATCCCTAGTTATATGCATTTGACTTAAAATGAACCCTTTGCAGTGAAGTTACTGCTGCCCTTTTTAAGAGCTATTTAAAGAAATGTAGAAGCTATTATGTTTGTGTGTAATGCAGCTTTGATGACATTTAATCAAATATTCTCCCATTTATGGTAATATCTGCATTATAACTGCTTTGCAATGTGAATATATTTATCTGAACTATTATCAGGCTAAACACTCAAATCACATATTAAATGAATACGTGAAAAAAAATAACATCATAACAATTATTATAATACATTGGCTTCACTGCACCTTGTTACAAAACATTGGGTGTCTTGTATTTAATAACCTAACTCAGAGTATTACAGTGAGGGGACGAAATAGGTTCATTATACAGTACACAAATAAAAAATAAAAGCAGAGAAAAGCGATTTGAGTTTGAGGCATTGCTTCAGTAGAGATTAATATGAAAGTAAAAAAGCTGATAACCTGAGTTTCTCAGGCAGAGAGCTCTAATGGCAAAGTCTAGCTCACCGTTAATACTACAGCCTCTGTCTAAATGTGTAGAGAGCATGGTAGTATAAAATGGAATAAGGCAGTCCTCTCCTGTCAGGCTTGGAGAACGATTTTCTATGAAGACAGGAGAATAATAGGGTCTAGGCAGAGGTTAAGGAAGAGCTGTCTAGAATCCAATGGGTTGCCATGGTAATTAACCACAGGGTTGAGTGTGGAAATCATTTGGACTCATTGTTCTGTGGGTTCCCCTGTGCAGGTCTCAAGTGTTTAAGGAAGTACGTATCCTTACATGCTTAATGTGTATTCCTGTGTCACATTTAAAGGCAGTGAAAGTATTAACTGGAAACCACCCTTAAACTCTACTGGTGGTAGTAGTAACTCTAGTAATTCTAAATCCTGGTTTGGGGACCCCATTCCCTTTTGATGTCTTCATGCTCCAGCACACCTGATTCTAATGAATGTGTCATTATATCAATCTCTGCAGAACCTTGTTAATGATCCATTCATTTGAATCAGGTGTGTTGGAGCAGGGAGACATCAAAAACATGCATGTAAACCACTGCTCTAATCAAATTTAGTGTGTGTGTTAGCTTGTTGCAGTCTGGAAGAGTGGGTTTCTCCAAAGTGTATGCTGATTGAATCAGTGGTAGCTCTGTGTGAAATGCTATGGCAGCCAATACAGATACTTACTGCCAGGTAGGTGTCCTTGGCTGCTTGTAATTACATTGGTGCATTCAGGTGACTAAACTCTCCATTAATCAGCATCAGACCACTTTAATGATTGGAAAATAAATAAAAATAAAGTATAAAGGTTAAAAATGCCTTTTCCACTGGAAGATGACAGTGGTATTATCTCACTTTAGTCAGGAGTTACTGGCTCACTATTGATGATCATGTTGCTATAGAAATCACATCAGTCAGCACTAATAGGGCAAGGAACCATATTTGGTCACTTCCCTGAACATTCAAAATGGCGTTTCCACGCTTCTCTGTGAGGTAGTATAAACACATGGATTTCTCCCAGCCATTCACAGAATATCAGGCTACGTCACAGTTAGTTACACCAGGGCATCTGACCAATCGGAGTTGCCCGTAGAATTTCCACTTCAGTGTACTTTCGGAATTCCGTTGTTTGAATAGGATTTCAATAAATTATTAATGTCTGTTCATGAAAAATGAAGGCATCATATTTGATCATAAGGGTTGTATTTTATATTTAAAAGCACTTTGTGTTTAGTAAGACATACATAGTATTTTAACAAATAATGCATTATAACTTAGGACAATTATTTAATAGTGCAGCTGCTTCATAAAGTACAATTAGCAGTTACCTAAGGGACTGGACTGAACTTTGACACGTGAAAGAAAGAAAACTTTAAATAATAAAAAAATACTAGTTTAGATGGAAAAGTTTAAAATGTTCTTAAATAAATATTTAAATGTTTTTAATATTAAGTTTGTGTTTTTGTGACGCTTACCTGGTCTCGCCGGTGTGGTAGGACCGGGGAGGGACTGTCCGCATCCCCAGCGCCACACACTCACACGTGCAATTAGATCAATTGCCTTCAGCCGTGTGGGTGTGAGGGCATATAGGCTGGGGACTACTGAGACAGGGGTGTGGGTTATTGTTTGTGTAACGCTGTTGATCACCTTTCTTGTCCGCTGTTCTCCAGGTAGAGTACGTGACTGTGCACGCCTGTTTGTTTTGAGTTTATGTACACTGTTGAGTTTATTTAAGTTATTATTAAACGCTGAGCCGTGGGGCTCGTTGAGCGTACGACCTCTTTGTGGTTTCTCCGTTTGTTTTTGGTTCGCTCGCACTCGCCGCCTCATCCCAGCGTTACAGAATAACCCACCACATCATGAGTACAGCAGAGGTGAGTTTTGCGGCCGCCATCGCTCAGTTCAATCAGGCGGCGGCGGAGATCCGCGGCTTATGGGCTGGCAGGCTCTCCGCTAGATCTCCGACGGAGGGTTTGCATGGCCCCCCTCCCACTCCAACGTCGGCCACACCGGGCGACAGTACTCCCTCCCTCTGCTCCCCAGCAGGGGCGGAGTCGCCGCGGTCGCTGACGAGGTCCAGATCGGGGGACTACGCACATGTGTCTCCGCCCCAGCGGTATTACGGCACCCCTGGCTCCCTCGGGCCTTTTCTCCGTAAGGCGGAGAAATACTTCACTGCTGGACGGCTCGAGGGAGACCAGTGGGCGCAGCACACGGTGTTGCTGTTCTCCGGCCGGGCTCTTCAGTGGGCCGCGGCGGCGTTTTACCACCAGGGGGTGCAGCTTCCCAGCTACCCAGAGCTAGTTGAGTCGCTCTGGGCCATGTTTGGGCAGGGCGAGTCTCACGTTGGTACAGGCGAGCTGGACCACCACACCGCAGGTGCTCACTGGCCCGGGTTGGTTGGGAGCTGCGCCGGGGGCCCGCTGGAGCCGCCCCCCGCCGGCAAGCAGTGCCGCGCCGGGGTTCCGCCGGAGCAGCCCCGCGACAGAGAGCCGCTCCACGACGGAGGCCCGCTCCGCGCCGGGGGTCCGCCGGAGCCGCCCCGCATTGGCAAGCAGTGCCACGCCGGGGGCCCGCCGGAGCCGCCCGCGTCAGGGAGCCACCTCACGTCAGAGGCCCGCTCTACGCCAGGGCTCTGCCGGAGCCGCTCCACGCTAGGGGTCCGGTGCTCACTGGCCCGGGTTGGTTGGGGGCTGCTCCGGGGGCCCGCCGGAGCCGCCCCGCGTCAGTGAGCCGCTCCACGCTGGGAGTCCGCTCCACGCCGGGGGTCCGCCGGAGCCGCCCCGCGTCGACAAGCAGTGCCACGCCGGGGGTCCGCTGGAGCCCGAGGACTGGCCGTTGCCGCCTCCACCACCTGGGCCACGTCCTGATCCCGCCTCCGGGCCTCAGCCGCCTTGCTCCGGCGAGCAGTGCCACGCCGGGGGTCTGCAGGAGCCGCCCCGCGTCAGGGAGTCGCCGCTCGTAGGGGGTCCACCAGAGCCGCCCTGCGTCAGGGAGTCGCCGCTCGCAGGGGGCCCGCCAGAGCCGCCCCGCGTCAGGGAATCGCCGCTCGCCGAGGGCCCACCAGAGCCGCCCCGCGTCAGGGAATTGCCGCTCGACGAGGGTCCGCCAGAGCCGCCCCGCATCAGGGAGTCGCCACTCGATGAGGGCCCGCCAGAGCCGCCGCTCGCCGAGGGCCTGCAGGAGCCGCCCCGCGTCAGGGAGTCGCTGCTCGCCGAGGGCCCGCCAGAGCAGCCCTGCATCAGGGAGTCGCCGCTCGATGAGGGTCCGCCAGAGCCGCCCCGCGTCAGGGAGTCGCCGCTCGACGAGGGCCCGCCAGAGCCGCCCCGTGTCAGGGAGTCGCCGCTCGCCGAGGGCCCGCCAGAGCAGCCCTGCGTCAGGGAGTCACCGCTCGCCGAGGGCCCGCAGGAGCCGCCCCGCGTCAGGGAGTCGCCGCTCGCCGAGGGCCCGCCAGAGCAGCCCTGCGTCAGGGAGTCGCCGCTCGCAGAGGGTCCGCAGGAGCCGCCCCGCGTCAGGGAGTCGCCGCTCGACAAGGGTCCACCACATCACGCCACCGCCTCTGCTGGGCTTTCCCTGCCGCAGCAGCCGCATCACGCCTCCTCCTCTGCTGGGCCTTCCATGCCGCAGCAGCCACATCACGCCTTCCCCTCTGCTGGGCCTTCCAGGCCGCAGCAGCTCCACCCGGTCTCCTCCTCGGCTGGGCCGTCCTCGCCGCAGCAGCAGCAGCCGACCCCCTCCTCGGCTGGGCCGACCCCGCCGCAGCAGCCCCTGGTCGGGGTTCCGCTGGAGCCCGAGGCTTGGACATGGCCTCCTCCACCGCCTGGGCCACATCCTGATCCTGCCTCCGGGCTACAGCCACCTCGCGTCAGGAGTCTGCTCCACGCCGGGGGTCCGCCGGAGCCGCCCCGCGTCAGGGAGTCACTCCACACCGGGGGTCCACCGGAACCGCCCCTCGTCAGGGAGCCGCCCCAGGCCGGGATTCTGCCGGAGCCTCCCCTCGTCAGGGAGCCGCCCCGCGTCAGGGAGCCTCTCCACGCCGGGGGTCCGCCGGAGCCGCCCCGCATCAAAGAGCCACTCCGCGCCGGGGGTCCGCCGAAGCCGTCCCGCGTCGGCAAGCAGTGCCGCACCGGGGGTCCGCCGGAGCCGCCTCGCGTCGGGAGCCTGCTTACCGCCGAGGGGTCGTCGGAGCCGCCTCACAGCATGGTCGGTGCCCCAGGGAGGGGGATACTACTCTAGCGAGAGGCATCGCCAGGAGGCGCGCCTTGGGGGAGGGGGGGGGGGGGGGGGGGTACTGTAAAGC
>JAODTR010035943.1:0-20741 GCA_025399935.1 Amblyopsis rosae | reverse complement strand
CCTGCTATATAACTGCATGACCTGCTATATAACTGCATGACCTGCTATATAACTGCATGGCCTGCTATATAACTACATGACCTGCTATATAACTACATGACCTGCTATATAACTGCATGGCCTGCTATATAACTACATGACCTGCTATATAGCTGCATGACCTGCATGACCTTCTACCTGCTATAGACCTGCTATTGTGTCAGCATGTAATAACAATGTAATTCTTCTCTTCGACTCTTCTGCCCGATAGCTTGAATTTGCAGTGAGAAGGATGAGGCTATGGATACCTGAGTGCAGACAGGACGTACATGCATCTGACGAGCAGCAGGAAGAAAGGCTTGTTTTATTGCAGAAAGGCTACTAAGAGGAGATGGAGAAAGCAGAGAGGTTGAGAGCTCAAGGGGGAGGAGTTGAGTGTCTGAGAGACAAAAGCTGGCTCACTGAAAGAGTCTCAGTCAGGAAGGCACAGTGGCTGGTGGGTAATTTATAGCACAGAAAGGCTTGTAGGGTGAAAAACATTATTTTAGCGGCCCCCACATTCTAATAGAAGCCAGATGTGGAGGGATTAGCCAAGACCATTCCCTATCGCTCCCTCCCTCCGTTTTTCTGCTTTCCCCCACTCCATCTTGAGTCCCCTCTGTCCCCCTGCACTCTATCTTTCCTCTCCTGCTTCTGCATATTTATTCTTGGGGGTGTGTTATGCGTTGGGAATACAAGAGCAGTCAACACCTTGGCTTGGAGGTGAGAACAGGGAACACTGAGATTCTCTAAATAGGTTGTCTGTAGGTCTGATCCCTTGGGTGCTAACAGGAGCACTGTGGTGATGTGACTGTAGGCCAGGGGCTGGACACGTCGGGTACCAGCAAAACAAGCTGGCGCCACTTTAGTCATTCCCATTGAACTGCGATTTAGAGGTGAGGTCATCGTGCCACTACAAAGGTATGATTAACCAGAAGGCCGATACTGCTGGGAGTCAGGAGCTATTACAGTGAGAATACGCTAACAGCTTCTGCCAGTTTGTGGAGACCATTCATGTAAATAAAGAAACTTCTCTATCTCTATAGAGATAACGGTAAGCTCAAAATATAATACTTATAGTATTTACTTTATAATATATTGTACAGTAAAATCTAAATACAATTTAAATGTTTGCATATATACAGTGTATATGTATATATATATATGCAGTATATACATTTATCAAACACAATTAAAAAAATCTTTTTTATTAATGTTAATAAAACAGCACATAATTGTATGATGAACGGTTATGATGCAACAAAAATATGGGTTTAATTCCCAACATTCCCAAGCACCCAGCGCAAGATGCCTTACCAGCACCTAACTACTTTGTTTGAACCTTTAGCGTCCCAGCGGATGCAGATTTAGTTATATATAAGCTGGTAAGGAGGGTCAGCTGCCCACAAATGATACACAAAACCAGTTACGTCAATTGTGTGAGCCTCATGACCCACTTTCTTTATATTAAGCCTTCGTCATCCCATCAGGCCCAGCGTTGACCTGACTCTTTGTAGAGCGCCAAGCTCATGTACAGTCAGCAGGCATGTGCAAGCCCACAGCCACTGGCCAGCGCTTCACACCACTACAGGACAGTTACTTGAGAAAGGAGGACAGATGTTTCGACTCTGCTTAAGCACATTAATCACTACAATGTGTGGTGTGGCGGCTGCCAAGGAAGTGGGTTGTGATCTTTCCAAAAGAAGGAGATCAGTTCCAAAGTCAACACATTATGTAAATGAAATCTGATTATTTTCGCTCTTCCTTCTGCGCTTACATCATCACCTGGGAATAATGTCACAACGCAATAGCTATTTGCAGCCTCACAGGATTGCAGGTGTGGATTGCGCAGGTGTTTTGACCACGTCACGTTTGTTTGGGGACAATTAGCAACATTCTGCTGCTAGTGTGTGTGTGTGTGCGTGCGTGCGCGCGCGGGCGTGCACATGTCCGTGCGTGTGTACACCCTGCAGGGCTGGAGCAGGGTGACAGAGTGTCTGTGGTGGGGAGAAATGGAAACCCTCTGATCTCCTCTGCCTCTCTCCAGCCTCCCAGCTGTCACTGTGCCTCTGGCATCCTCCGCAGCCTCTCACCCACCCCCCAATGCACCCCCCACCACAGCTCCCTTTGAAGGCCCAAGCACAGAGATGAGATGAGGAAAGACAGAGCCAAAGAAAACTGGACTGAGGAGTGCAGATAACGCATGCTGGCTGCCAGGGCAGCACTTTATCGGCACCGGTTAGTTTGTTATACTTGAGTTAATACTTGTAGCTATGTAACTATGTAATGTAATGTAATGCTGAATATGCTCAAATTGATGTATAGGTATACAGTACATATTTATATGTAATCAATACTGTATTGTTTTACCCTTACTCTTTGTGGTTTTAAACTGGTTCGTTGGATTTGTTTCATATCATAGGCTACATATTGTTTTATTATATTGTATTATGACAGCAGATGATGAGAGTTAGCCTGCTGGGCAAAATCGACATGAATAAATAATTTAAGGCAAAGTTATTGCTATGCTATGTTCTCTGCTGTGTTATGTGTTAAATTATGCAGTGGTATGCTATGGTGTGATGTTCCCAGTGTTATGTTCTCAATGGTCTCAATGGTTACAGATTCTTTGGTTTTATTTTGTTAGTACTAGCTTGGTGCCAGTGTCCTGAAGTCCTGTGAACTTTTCAGTTTCTGACCATTCAGGGTCTGGACTTGCCTTTGTTAATGGCATTTGAACACACAGTTAAGGTGATCAGAGTGTTTGCAGCTGGATTAACATGGAGGCAACGATGGAATAATGGAGTGATTATAGGCTACTTTCTACCCTCTATCATCCTTATGCTTCCCTTCACAGATGAAGCGGGGACCTCTGACCCCATGTCTTGCCTTCTAAGCCAGCCAGGCTTGTGGAATCCCAGAGAGAGAGTCGCTCATATAGTGCAGCTTGCTTTAAACTGACCCACACATCCCAAGAACAATTATGAGTGGGTCAGAAAACAGGTTTTACTTGTATGTGTCGTGTGCTGAGGTTTTCTGTGTAATAACACCTGGGTGATGTTTGCCATGGCGACAGCAGACAAGCGTAGGGCAGAGGGCTGTGTGGTTTGGCCAAAACAGCTCAAAAGACAGACAAACAAGCTGAGTGACAGGTGGGCGTCAGATGGGCATAGGAAAACGGTAAAGTAGGGTCCAAATTGGCATCTTGGCACAAAGGTCTAGACTGGCACACAGACTTTAAACCAACAATAATCTCTGCCTCATTAGATTTGGCTCCAAACTGGGGGCCACAAGACTGACCAGTACAGAGGAAAAATGCATTGTGAAGCTTGGATAGGCAGTACATGGTAAAAAGGGAGAAACTGTGCATTGCTATGGATACTTTTTAAAGAGGAAAACATATACACTTTCGTATGTTTTATTTAGATTTTAAGTGGGCATTCCATGCACCTTTTTCACACATTGGCACAGTTCCTTGAGGTCTCAATGTAATGCATTTGACATGCTTAGGTGAGTGAATTTAGCACCGTATTAGGTTCAAAACCTCACTTTCAGTGACTATTGCTTTAATGAAAATGAGCCCATTATCACCCTGCCAATCTGTATCAGAGCCAATACAGAATCAATCTGTATTGGCTCTGATACAAATTGATTCTGTATCAGAGCCAATCTTTTTTACACCTTACACCTTTTTCAACATTGTTTTCAAAAAGTGAATGTTCCGCCTCACATCGCTGTTCTCACTATAAGGTACGGGAGGCAGAATGGGGGGGGTCATTGTTCTTGTTTGCCTGTACACAGCAGCAGTGGTCACACAGCGCTGGGATCATGTGTATAGGGACAGCAACCAACACATGATGGTACAGGAATGGTTTGGTTAACAAGCATTCATTATTTCATGGTTAGGTTATATAATATTATGAAATCGCAGCTATCCTACAGTACGATAATGAGGCAGATTATCCTAGGCTGCAAGTACTTTAGCCAACACAGTTACTTGAGTTAATAAACAAGAAATGTTAAATGTTAAACAAAACAACATAAAGTTTTATGTTTTTGCTATGATGAATCATTGATCAAGATAATAGCAGCTGTAACCCGAGCTCCAGCAACAATTCGTTTTCGACAGGGGATCAGTTTTTGGTATTACACTTCTTTGTCAAGGAGCAATGT
The DNA here is from genome assembly GCA_025399935.1 of Amblyopsis rosae. Taxonomy (NCBI): domain Eukaryota; kingdom Metazoa; phylum Chordata; class Actinopteri; order Percopsiformes; family Amblyopsidae; genus Amblyopsis; species Amblyopsis rosae. The sequence continues at coordinate 16,550 of JAODTR010035943.1, read as the reverse complement.
TGAAGTTACGTAAATCAATGCAACATCATTAAGTAGCCTATTTCTAATCAGTTTACTGTTACTGAGCAATAGCCTACATTCATGTAATGTAGTTATTGTTGTGCATTTCATGTTCTTGATACTCTATTGCTGACTGTCCTGGACATCCTAAATCACCCTACCAATTATCAAAAAAATCAGGGTTACTGATTTGGTCATCTCTAAATGTTGAACATAAACTTTACTTAGGGTTTGCATATTGTAAACTGACAGTTCAGTTCCATGTAGCCTGCATATTTTGTTGAATACTATGGTAGGCAATGCGCGGTCATATCCTCATAACGGGCATTAAATATAAACTGTGAGGAGCTTTTACGTAGAAAGCATGCACGTTTCTATTTCGACTGTTCTCTGCCTCTTTTCCTTCTACAGACAAAGAAGGTAAGAGTCCATTTGAAAGGCCCAGTCAAGTCACAGCAAGAAACCATAAGAAATATTAGTTTTTCATGGATTGACTCCATAAATGAAGATTGATATCCAGTTGTGATATTAAGAATTTACACAAAATATACAAACTTTATTGAGTTATTATGTTGATACGTAAGCATGTTTCCTTTGGTGAACTTTGGACAGAGCAAGTCAGAGTGAATCTGTCACATTTACCTTTAATGGGAGTCATTTCAGACCTGCTATCAAAACAAATGCCTCAAAGCACGTAGTTCAATAGCATTCATTCCTAAATGGGACTCATATTTTGTCCTCCCTGTGTCTATTACATTTCTCTCCAGGACTGTATTATGTCTGCCTCTCACAGTCCTCCATTCCATCACACAAAACAAATGGACTACGGTCAACAGAAAAGGTCGTGTTCAGCTAGTCCCTTCTACAGTTACGCTGTAGTGCCAGCTGGAACAAACTGCTTGCAACAGTGAACCGTTACATGACTAAATATGAGTAAGGGAAAATGTGAAACCATGTAATTATGGAGTAATATAACCGGAGGCACAGTGAGGTTAATTCAGTCAACTTTAAATGTTAACAGTCACACAATAATGCGAGGGCAGCTCTATATGTTAAAAGATAGACACATCACCGTTACTTATCGTAACTGTCTGCCTGCATGTCTGTCTCTGATATGGTTCACAACACATCCGTTGTCACATCGTTTGTACACACTTGATTTGAATCCAATATTGTGTCTTTGCCTTACAAAAACTAGATTTAACGGCAAAGTGCTGTTGCTAAAACGTTTCCATCCACGAAATATGAAGGAGAATGCGTGGAAAGCCCCAGGATTCGGTGCCAGAATGACACAGCTCCATCCAAAAGTAGCAGGTTAACAGCTGTCAACAAGAACCCCTGTGATTCATAAGCTGTGCAACTGCAAGGACGTAGAGCATCCTAAACTGACAGCATTGGCATCTCCTGTGTTCACTGATGATGAAGCCATGGCAACTGGTTTAGAAAGTATGACGTGTGCAGACATCCTCTCGAACTGAGGCATAACACAGATGACTTTGCCCACAAGGGGATATACTGTTAAGAGACATGTAGGTTTCTATGTGTTCCTTAGTAGGAATATCCTCATGTGGTTTGGTATTTTTAATGGCCCATGCTATGCAGACCACATAGAACATTAAACTATAGATCAAGTCTTTGGCATGCACATGATTTCCCGTTAGGCAGCTATGCTATAACTATCCATCTCTTTTCTTTCGTATCTCTCTCTCTCTCTCTCTCTCTCTCTCCCTCTCTCTCTCCCTCTCTCTCTCTCTCTCTCTACCCCCCCCCCCCCCCTCTTTCTCTCTCTTTCTTTCTTTTTCTCTCTCTCCTGCATCCCCAGGTGCAGGGGTGAAAGGTCAGGTCTTTATGGAAGGGGTGGGGGTGGGTCGAGACCTGTGCTCCGTGGAATTTGGGTGTCACCATGGCAATCACAATGGAGCAATGAGAATGACAGGTAGCCCTCGGGGGCTGTAAATAAGAGATGTGCTCTCAGACGCACAGGGGATGGGGGCTCAGCAGGCAAGCTAACAGCCTAGCATAGCTCAAAACAGGAAATGAGTCTAAGAGGGGAGAACAGGGGAAACAAAAACAGACAAATGGGAAAAGATAATTGTATTTGAAAAGGAAAGGAATGTCCCCATCTTAAGGGCAGCTTATGACTTCTAAAGCCAAGTCAATTGTGGATATTAACCAATAGTTTTCTCGTATACAATTCATTTTATTTACTAGTAAACAAACACGAGTACATTTGTGTTGACTTAATAAAATAAATTAGATCAAGAAGAAACATTTACATATATAATATCTTCGCTGACCTTTAACATACAGTATGTTAGTTACTATGTCGACAACTTTGCCAATGCATAATTGACTAAGAATGAGCTATGAAGGCTGCATAAGAAATAAGATATATGGGACAAAGTGCCTGGAAGCAGCATCAGCAGAGGCTCAGAAGCATCTGAATTACTGGATGCTCTGAAGACTGATAGCTGGCACAGCCTTGTGCTAAATACTTAGCTTGTCTGGCTCGTCAACCTGTGGAATGATGTTGTTTCAATGTGTTTTGAGCGCGCGAGCAGAGACAGGGCCATGCTAGCAACACTCTGCTTTGGACGGAGCAAAGTGGGACACCCTGGCATGTAATGCAACTCATTCCTACAGCAGGCTCCAGAACATTCCTCTAAGCCAAGCCAACACATATGGAAGACTGGTGCCATGGAGACAAACGAGTACAGTCCAGTTAATAACTCCTGGACACATTGCTGGATGGAGTACAGTCAAAGTCGGGGAATGATTGTTGGAAGAACATTTTGAAGGAAAAATCCGACTGACGCACACGTATAGAAATCAATCGATTCTCCACACTCTCAGTTATGACTATGTGATATTGTTTTTATAAGCATAGAATATTTTAATATCTATAAAATCATATATTCTTCTCATGAACAATGGACCCATGTTCAGCGCACATTCTCAGAATGTGCACCCCTGCCTCCCATCTTCCCCGTCCCCCCAGCACATCTATCTATCAGAGTGACCCAAAACAGAGCTGGAAATTAGATCTTGCAGGTTGTCCTCACTCTGTCAGGTGCTCCAGGAGAGGATAAGGGACACAGGTGTGTACAAAATAAAGAGATGGGGGGCTATAGCTTTCAGGGGTAGGATCTGGGAGGAGGGGGGGTTACCCACACATCCCGAGGGTGGGTCACCGTCCCTGACCTCTGACCTCTCTCTGAAAGAAGGGAATTTAGGGGCGGGAGAGGGAGACATGTCTGAGCAGGGTAAGTACCCTAAGAACAGAGGGAAGAGTCAACGGGGACAAAGAGTGGACACAAGTCAACTTTTAAAGTTGCTGCATGTGGAGAATAGTGTTGGCGCTGTAATCACACATTCATATTGTATGACTGGGTATCTAGCGCTGCGGGCATATGGAGCTGTCGTAGCCAGCATCCTCATTGTCCCTCCATGCACACATGCACGCACACACGCACGCACACACTCAAGGATACTACACATGTATTCCGATTGGATACTGATCAGTCTGCTCTGCCCTATCCTGCCTTGGAGTCACTACAGGCATGTATTCATCTCTGTTGCTCTTTACTTTCTTCTTTAATCTCTACTAAAAGAACAAAATGACCCTCGACCCCTCCTACATCTGATTTGAGACATGTGGCTTCCAGATGTGAACATACCCGACCCCTGCGGAAATAAAGAGCTATTCAATCCAGAGCAACTGTACTCTAGGTGGCAGCACACAAGGCAAACACAAGCTAACTAGCTAGATACCTTTGCTAATGGAATTAATTAGTTGGAATCAGTCCGCCATGAAAATGTTTGTTTTGATCTCTGCTCTGTGAGTTCACAAAACGGGTTTCAGCATGGTATGTGACGTGAAATGTAGGCCTGGTCCACTCAATCAAAATAAATGAAGTACACATGAAGATGTTGCTCTTAATATTAGCATATAATGAGTATTAGCGTTAAAGATAATTGATCATTCAGTTACTGAATAAAATAATATGATAGATCATGCTTATTTCATAGGGCGTTGATTGATTTCCTGTGTCCACCCTTCTGTTTCTCTGCTTTTGATGTTGTTCAACCTCCAGATGTTCAGTGTCTATAAAAAGCTTGAATGAGGAAGAAGTATGAGGAAGTTTTTCTTTAAATTACTGCTTTTGTTATTATTCCAGTCCTTCCCAAATTCTGGCACCAGTCCAGCCATCAGCTGTGAAGGGAAATACTGCGTAGATATTGTTTCTCTTACAAAGTGGTAAAATAAACCCAATCCTCGTGGGAAATGTGGACCAGTGGTTAATGATAATAATTCTTTCAGAGGCTGACGGGGCAAGACATGCCAGTGACGGGCACCCAGGATGGGGGTCTCTTCTGATCACATCGGGGAAGCAGGTTTGGGCCCCTGCCTGCTTCTCTAGCCACAACCCTGCCTGTCTCCCTTCGGGGGCCTGCGTCAACCTCTAGCTGTGTGTCTGTGTTCTCTCTGGTTGCTGAAGACTTTCAGCCCATCTAGATCCCTGAATTCGCCATAGGTATATTACTTTATCCCCCGCTCCCCCTTCTCCTCTTGTCATTCTTCATTAGGCAGCTAGCACACATTCTCTCAGTGCCGGGATGTTCAGCGCTAGCTAGCTAGCTAGCGAGCTAGTGACGCACTCTGTCTGATTAAGCACACTAACAAGTCTAGCTGGTGTGTGAAAGCCTTAGCTGTCATTCTGCTGTGTTGGTAATTATTGGCAGAGTGCGCTGAAACAATCCTGCGTAGAAAACCACTTTACTGCTCGGTCACGGTCCGCCTCCCTATTTCGCCTCTCCCTCCCTCCCTCTGTTGTCCCCTCAATCCCCCTTTCCCCCTCCTCTTCTCCCTCCCTCCCTCCCTCTGTTGCTGTTGGACTTCACCAGTTCAACTCTGGCTCCTTGCTCCTCGCCGAGCCAACGAGCTAAGCGGGCAGGAGAGAGAGAGAGAGAGAGAGAGAGAGAGAGAGAGAGAGAGAGAGAGAGAGAGACACCTCGCTTTACGGAGGGGAAGGCGCTGAGAACAAGTCAGAGTGAGAAAGGGGGCCATTGTAGGGGGCTGGCCTAGGGACAAGCCACCCATTCAGATGCGGCCAGCCGTGTACAATGGCTAAACTAACATCATTGACATTTGGAGTTGGAAGGGGGGGGGGGGGTAAGGGGGGAAAGGGGAGGAGGGCGTGGACTGGCAAGAGGAGCAGTGTTGGAAAAGGCCCTTCAGAGGCACCAGTCATTGATCAAAAATTCATGTCAGTGGCCGGGATCAATCTGACCTGACCTCTGTTAGCTTTCATGAGCCGGAGAGGCAGGCAGAATGGAGACCGTGAAGAAGACATCTGAGATAGCCCCCCTTTGTGCACCTTGTCCTCACAGACCGGTCCAGGCCAGGGCTTGTTGTCAGGGCTATCCGGGGGCCATCAGGGGGCCACCCAAGGCCGACACTAGCAGACTGACTCACCGTCAGAGATCAAAGCTGTGTGATGCCTGTCACACACCATTGGCTGCCATCAAGAGACAGTGCTGTGATTAATGACAAGGTGGACCAGCTAGCGGTCCATAGTGGCAGTTACTGATGAGGCAGTAAACTGCCTGATATGGATGTGGAGCTGTCCTGACAGTCCTGCGCCATAAAGAGCCATAAGAGCGGTACTTAACATTCCTCAGTAGACCGTAAAAACGTTTTAACATCGCCAGATAACAGCGACCTGTATTCTTTTTTAAGAGGTCACGTAAATCAATGTAAACTGCTGAACAGTTTCAGCACGTTAAAATAATTGACTCCGATTGATGTTTTTAGTCAAAATAAAATTCAGACAATACTCAGCGCAAGTCTACACACAGAACAAGGATGCTGTGGTCTTACAGACACACACACACACACACATGCACGTGCACGGTGCACACACAGCAGTCTAGGGTGCATGGGCTGGTTTGATGACGTGCGCAGGGAAAGGGGACGCTTATATAGGCACTAGCCTTGTTTAAACAAGCCTGCGCATGCAGCCCACAGTGTAAACAAGGCCGGACCACCAGGGCTGGATCTGCCCTGTCTGCCAGCTCACAGCCTGGCATGGGCACCATGTGACCACTCTGCTGGTTCAGAGCTGGGTGGCAGCAGCGTGGCATAATCACACGTGTTACTGTAATAACCGGACACTTGGACACGCTCCAGAAAAACACTTTGCATGGGTGTTAAGTAGGCTATAGTTGGGTGCAAACGTCCTATTGTTTGTTTGCGTGTTAGAGGCTTGGTTTGATATGGTTTAAATGCACAGCTCACAGGGTAAATTCCTCTTATTGGTGCAAAGGAATACTTAAAAGTAGACCCGTGTTGGGGATTAGACTCAGAACCTTTCTGCATAGGGTAAGGAGAGGAAGTGCATATGAACCCCTGCTAGGGCTGGGATAGGATTATTCCATTGTTGGATTGCTCAGTCACCCCTATACCCTTGATGTACGACTGATTTGAATGCCAGGAATGGGAAGAGAAGGGAAATAATGCTGCAGTGCAAACCAGAACACTACATACCAGTAAATACAGAGAATACAACCCCCCAGCTTGTGTACGGGATGGTTGGCAATAGGATACATATGTCCACCTCCTCCTATGTCTGGTGTCTGTTGGGACAAACCCCCGCCCCGACAAATGTCAACCCATGGTCTCCTGACTGCAATAACAGCTGTGAAAAGCAACAAACTGAGAAGCCAATATATAATGTGAATGACTGCCCTCTGGCTATGAATCAGCGTCTGGACAGGACGTACTGGAGCATGGGTCATGACGAGAGCTTGTGCCCTATAGGAACATTCTCCTAAACGCAGTGCTATTTTCATGTCACCCTCAAGGCATCAAACACCCTCCATATGTTTCTTTTGCTGGGAAAACTGTTCTGGTTTAAATGTGAAGCAGATTACGTTTTGTGGGGTTGTTGAAGCTCTGAAATAACATCGTTGCTGTGACAATGTCATCTACATGTGGATCAGCTGTGAGAAGAAGTTTTGGTTGAACGTGACAAGCCACTGACACTAACAAATTGCTGTTTAGATATGAACCATGTCTAATTATCTAACAAATCAAACTTTTTAAGATATTCAAAGTGTTTTAAATGCACAAACATTTGCGTGAAGGATCTTCCCTGCTTATTAGATATTCACAGCTCTGTGTCCCAAACGCATGCGTTTCATAACTAATTCAAATTACAGGCCATTACATTTGACAGCGTGTTGTTGTAGCTGTTTGTGTGTTTGGGCAAGGGACTACATGTCCACCCATATTACGCCAATGGAGATGAATAGACACACAGTGTGCGACAGAGTAAACACACACTGCGCCACACCCGCGCTATAGGGCCGGCGGCCTAGTCGTCATACATTCCCAGAGTGCATCGCTGCTGCCTGACAGCTGGGATGCCTGTTAGCACTCTGATAGCCAGAGTGATAATGACTCTTTTAAGGTGCGGACCCACACAGCCTCCTGGCTGGACAGAGAGGGGCTTTGTCCTGAGTGGACCCCCAGTTAGAGCAGGCATCAGGTTTATCTGGGCCAGGGTCCAGCTCGTCGTCCCTCTCTGTCCTGGGGAGAGTTTTTAAGGGGCTCAGGGGAAAAGGGAAAGAAAGTTACAATCGATACTCACACAACGTACACAATCAGCGTTCATTACACACTGTGGTGGTCTACAGGTCAGCCCAACCCCCCTCCGTCCCAAAGGCCACCCAACGACACAGCTCTGCTGGATGTGTACATAGCCTCATGTTGTTCAATGTTGTTTATGGTTTGAAAATGTTACGATGTGATGTTCGTATGCGTGCCCAGGCTCTCAATGTGCATATTCTATTCAACATCAAGTCCACACGAGCGATGAGAAATGGGTAAAACATCCTTCACAACCAAGGCTGTCCTGCCATCACCTCCATATCCATCTGGCACAGCCATTTGTGATTCAAACATGGTAAATGTGACCATGCAGCCTGGAGAACACATATTAAAGGTGAAGACAGCTATGCTGGACAAGGTTTGTTGATATTTTACCTCCATTCAATGCCATATGGGTACTCCCTCCCTAAGTTCTGTCTCTTGCATTGGACACATATTGACAAGGGTGGGATAGTGTTGTGTGGTGCAGATTGCACCACTTTGTTTGTGTTTCCAGACTAAATGCCTCTGAAACGCTCTGTCTGCTTCAGTTGTGCATCAGTAATGTTGGTTGCAAACTACTGTAACGGCGTGGTGCTACACTGTGAGATATAGTGTGTGTGTGTGTGTGAGAGAGAGAGAGAGAGAGAGAGAGAGAGAGAGAGAGAGAGAATATGATTTTGAGATGTATAGCTATGCCATAGCAAACTATACATAACTTTATATAGGCAAATCAAGCCTGATGGTGGGGTTGCCTGTTCTAGCCTGACAGCTTTCTTACTTTGCTGCAACAACAAAGAAAGCTCATCTAAGGTGGATATTTTACAGTCATGACATAAACCTCCACATTGACTGCAGAGAGGGTAATACAGCAAGCCAGAGAGGCGCTTGAGGTGCTTACACACACATGCAATATCTATAGCTCACATAGTACAGAGTTTTCTGCTTTTGTATTACTGTAATAGGTGACACATTTGCTTATAAGGTAAAATGACATTTTCAGCAAAGCTCACCTGAGTACAATTACATTATGCGTCTCACATGTTATCAGCCTGTACTTTGACCTCGACCATCAGATCCTTGCAAAACATCACAGTGGACACCGACAGCCTTCACTGCACACAACAGTGCTATCTCTGTTTTACATCAGCCTGCAGAGAACCATGATCACAGAAGTAGCCAGGAAGTAGCCCAGAGTGGACGGGACGCTCGCAGGCCTGTCCTATCTGACTGTCTCTGTGTCTCTTAAAACACATCTTTCTCTGCGTCCCTGTTCCTGTCTCTGACATGCCCCTCTTCCTGTAGTATCTCTCTCCATCGTTTGTCTCTAATACATCCCTTTTCCTTCTCCGTTGTTCCCGCTATATTTTTTGTTTTGTTTAGTTTTTTGTGGTTTCTCGGATATCCCACTGGCTGCTCTCATTCTCAATTTCATTTTTTTAATTACACAGCACTTCATTGATGTGACAGATACTGTATGGCTGCCTTGCCAAAGCATTACGAGAAACAAAAGGAAATCAAGATAGGAAAACAAAGAAGCATTTTGTTCTCCCTCTATCTATTTTGGCCCCCATCTGGTTCACTCAGAACTTTGTCCTGACTCAGCCTTGGCTCCTACAACTTCATAATTCTATTGTATTTTTATTTTTTTTTCTATATAGGTGATGAATAACCTCTGCATAGTAAATCAGATCTGTGGCATCTCATCGCTGGCCTGGAGCAGGGCCCTGATGGCTCCACCGGGCTGTGGGTGGAGAGTGAGCGAGCACGCCACACTCCTTTCCCCATGCCAGGTTCTACGTAAAAAAAAAAAAGCCCTCTGAAAAAGCTCAGCATGTGTGCAAGTCATTTTCGGCCCCTGTTGAGAGAAAGTGCCCAGGAGAAAGTATGTCCTTGCATTTGCATCCAAGATTGAGAAAGACTGCGAGACACGTTAGACAACAAGAAAAAGATTGACAAGTCAAAACGACTCTTGAAGCTAGTAACTTAACCTACTGTACGTACGGTAAGTGTTAACGTTTCAATATTCTACAGTAGGACGTTCTGTTGTAAGCAGGCTAAAACTGAAATCTAACTCCAAAGAACATGAAATCATTTGTTTGAAACAAACTAGGTTCAGCAGAATGTAGTTCAGCTTTGGATGCCAATCTGAAGAACACTCATATGAATGCCCATTACAGCAACACACAGAGCCCACTGGAATTAAGTGCATGTGTGCATCATATGGGTTCATTTAGAGATATGCATGACAGTGTGTGCGTGTGCATGTTGGTGTGTGTTTCTGTGCATGAGGACGGGAGGCATCTCTCACGAGCAGATGTTGGTGTTTTGTCAAAATAATTTGGTGGGAATTTTCATTAGGCTACAGCTGGGCTACAGGTGTGTGCGTGTATGTGTTTGTGTGTGTGTGTGGAAGGTGGGGAGGGGGGGTTAGAGAGGGGGGCAGACCCATCAACCCTAAGGCACAACAGATTAGGGAGAAAACAGAGAAGGAGAGAGAGAGAGATGATGATAGGTATACAGACACTCGAGTATAGAGTATATAAAAGATGTTCGAGGCATAAACATCATTAGGAAATATACGCTAAACATATTGTTGGTGTAATGTCCCTATTAGCAATTCCGTCAATATCTTACAACATCAGATCTTGCATTCACCAAATCAAAGATACGTATTTAGCTTAAAGTGTCTGCTTAATGCAAGCTTAAATGTAAAGACATTTGACATTATCACATTTGAATTTAATAATGCAGAGGAGTATGCATTCGATGTAGCAGCTTAAACAGTGCTGCTACATTTATATAAAAATATAGGCAGAACATCCAGCAGGTTAAGAAGGTGACTTAGTTGTTTTAGGAAAGTGGGGAGGGAGTGGGTCAACTCAAGTCTTGTATTCTCAGTTTGAATTAAAATCTCAAGTCCAAAGTCCTGCACTATAAACGCACCCAAACAATTCTGATTGCTGGCATCCCCATGGATGAACTAAGTCACACTTTGCTTTAAAACATAGCTAGCTAGCTACGTAGCTAAATACTTGTACTGTATCTGTTTTTAGCTGCAATGTAACATTGGAGAAAAGCATTATAAAAAGAGGGTGAAACGTATGGAGTGGCAATTACCTCAGCTCCTGGCAGAGGCTCTAATTAAAACCAAACTGGTTTCCTTCGGTGAACAAACATGACAGGCACAGAGCAGAGGAGGCTTTTTCCACCGCTGCCAAAATATTAAGTAAACACAGGTGCTGCAGGAATGTCTGAGCAGGCGGGGGCAAGGCAAAGCTGACCTTTCTCTCTCCATTGTGTGGGTGTGTGTGTGTGTGTCTGCGTGTGTGTGTACCTGCAGTTATGTGTACATGTAACTTTTAGTGTATGTGACTATGGGGTGTGTGCTTATTTAAGCACGACTTTGTTTTCCCAGGCTCTGTGTTTGTTCATACATAGCCTACTGTGGTTACATGATGAAGATGCACCCCCAGCAGTTAGTATAACACACACACACACACACACACACACACACACACACACACACTTGGAACTTTCACATACTTCAGACACTCATATATGTAATCAGTAGACTACCCACACATGTTGCAGATGTGAGCTCACACAAACACAAATGCATATACTTTGAAGTAAACACACATGCACACACACACACAGGAGTTACACTCTGATAAATCAAGTATGATATTCAGGCAAGGCAGGGGCCCAAAGTAGGAGCAGATTCATGTGTCCTGGCTGGTTCCTGGTTGGAGGTGTCTCACTGTGTCCTAACTGAGGCCAGATGGGCAGGGATGGGCAGCCTCCTGTCTGAACCCTCCATCAGCCATCCCAGGACCACATACACATTCATCTCAGAGGGATCTCAATGAGTGTATGGTGTATGTGTATAGCATTAAGGAACATACAGCATGTTATTACTGTGTTGAAGGTTATTTCAAAATCATTTTATTAATGTATAGTTTCTTCATTTTAATATAATATTATTGTATAAAGTATCTACTTTGCTATTTCAACTAGAAGCCAGAGCTCAGCACTCACGGTTCCATCACAGCTGACTGGGACTGAGTAAGTGACAGTGTATCACTTCTGCCTCAGTAATTGAATAATAAATAACCACTAATGTACTTTCAAAACCATCAATCCTGGCCAATAGAGCATTATACAATCGACGCGTTTACATTCCCAAAAGGTAGTCCTTTCTGGAGTGTGTACATTATGGTCTCATTGGACACCAATGCTTTAGTGCTTACAGTGAAAATTAAGGATTAGGATGCAAACTGTTCATCGTATGGAACCATCTGTTTGAACTGACCTGTCAAACGTGAATCTGGCCTTGTGGTCTGGTTTTGAATGTCGCCATGTCTCACAATCTCAATCTGTGAGCAAGCAGCTTAACGTTCATGCTAACGTTAATGTTTATTCGTCCTTTTCGTCCTTTTCCGACTTGAACTGCTGACAACTCAAATGAACTGGGTTCCACCACTGTCACATAGCCTGATTTTGTTTTGCTGGTCAAATGTGAGGTGGAATGTGAGCAGGCTTCCATTTTGTGGTTTAAGAAGGCAGTGTTACAGGTCTGCTCTATCTACCCTCCCCGGCATGCAGGGCTGTGCTGGCACCCAGAGTCCTCTCAGGATCTCACGTCCCTTAACCCCCACCATAGCCCCTCCCCCCACCGACCCCTGCCCATCTGGGCCAGGGCTGCTGGCACAGCGCAGACGGGAAATTTTCCACAGGCCAGGGCACACACAGCACCACCTTTGTCTGTGCCCTCGCCCGCTTCTCTCTCTCTCGCTCTCTCTCTCTCTCTCTCTCTCTCTCTCTCTCTCTCTCTCTCTCTCTCTCTCTCAAAAAACACATGTAGACATACACACAGACTGATATACACATACATTTATAAACACACAGCAAACATTAAAACACGGAGAGAGAAAATTGTGCGCGCAATCGCACACGTTTGCACAATAATATACTGTACATTGCCATGCATACATGCATACACACTGTTACAAACACACAAAATGTGATATTAAGTCAGGTCCAGATGTTGGCATTTTAAGTCGGTCCCACATTTTTTTATTTCACATTTGGCTCCAAGCTGCATTTCACGTCCATGAAATGCAAAAACAATGTTTTAAATACACTGTAATAAGATTACACCTCTGCATCTTCTGCAAAAAAAAAACAAATATTCTCAATTGTTTCTCTGCAGACACACCCGGTGCCCATCAGACACCTTCTTTGATCTTTTATATGTCACATCTGTGTATGTGTAGCTGATAAACAGGTGCAGGAGGTCTCGTCTGACGACACCAGGCCATTAGAGAGGTCTGAGTGTGGCCTCCGCCAACAAGGGCAGGTTCCACAGAGCCTTGCTCAGGCCACATCTGTAGACTGTAGGGTCCACGGTCTTCATCAACTAAGACACATGCAAAACAAACATCCATTAGTGAAGGATGGAACCACATGTTCACATACACACGCATGAACACAGGCACTATATATTACAGCAGTGGTCCCCAACCCTGGTCCTCGGGGGCCCCTGCCCTGCATGTTTTAGATGTCTCCTTGCTCCAACGCAGCTGATTCAAATGAATGACTTTTTAGAATCCTGATAACGAGCTAGTCATTTGAATCAGCTGTGTTGGAGCAAGGCAACATCTAAAACATGCAGGGCACCGGTCCCCGAGGACCAGGGTTGGGAACCCTGTATTACAGTATTGAAAATGCTTTTCAGTAATTCTCAGCAACTACAATATGCTTTTTGAGGGATGCCTTCAGAAGATTCAAAGATTGAAGCTATAGATGAAATAATAGTATTTTTGGTAATATTTTAAAGCTGGTGTTCATACATTTATTTGGTTTTTTGGGTGTATACATTTTATGCTATTGCTAATATTTAAGATACATTACTTTTTTATGTGTCCTGCGGGGGAGGGGGGCAAAAAAAAGTTCTAACCATTGGTACCATGAACCAAACAAGACTAAACAAATCTATGAACTGTGCACTTAGGTAAACAACATTACAGTAATACATAGGCATGTTCATGTGTGATGTCCGATACATGTGATGCTGTGAACGCCAACCTCCGCTGGAGACAAGCACTGGGGGCTAAAACGCTTGTCAGCCCTGGTACAGTTTGACCCTGTGAGAGCGGCTGGGGGATTATTCTCATGTAAAGACAGAAGCTTTTCCCCCGGGCCCTGGGTGTCACCCACCGAGCCACTCTGAGGCCCCCTGGTGGCAGGGTAATTAAAGCACTATGGCCCAGCCAAGCTGCAGTAACGCTCCCAAATCCATAGAGAAAGCCCGGAGCCATGGGTGCCCCTAATCCTGTTTTGGGCCATGGGGTAAAGCGCCGGGCCTGGCTGAAGGTTGGAGAGGGTGGGGATGATGGACAATAGCCCAGCAGAGAGAGAGAGAGAGCAAAGGATGGTGGGAAGGAACGAGAGGGACGCCAAACCTGCATTCACACTCTCTCCAGGTCGCTCTCTGTTTCACTGCTTTTGTTTGCAGGGAGAAACCAGCAACACCGCCCTCTTATATTTTCCAGTGGCATGACTGTGCAGATAAACCACTTTTTCTTTATATGGTTGGACTTCATCTGCAGGGGAATTCACCCACACTTTGAAGTGTTTCATAAGTTGCACGCCATAAAAGGCTCATTAGCAAAATCTATAAGCCACCGCAAAGAGGTCAAAACAATACGGTGCATTCATCACAACTGCAGCATTCACTGAAACTTTATTGGTTGCAAACAAGCGTTTTGCTAAGCAGACCTCGATACACCGTCATGTCATAAATCGGTTGTAGATTGATCTGGTTTATATAAATAACACTCAAGGTCACGGAGGACTGCTGCGTATCTGAGCAACAACAACTGTTTACCTGCAACAGTATTGTTACATGTTCAGGGTGGACTTGAATCCTTACGTGACCTGACATTTATCCTCGGGGGGCTGAGTGAATGAAACCACCCCCGACCAAGGTTCCTCATGAACACGCTAATCCCATACCTTGGGAAGACATGGCCTGTGAAAAGGTCACCGTGGCAACCAGGCCCCTCATCTCCTCTCTCCTGAGGGGGGCCCCGGCTCCGCCCTCTCCTTTGCACCCCAGCTCGGGAAGAAATCCAATTAGGCTCCTTCATTAACAAACGCAGTGGGGAAGGTAGGAACCGTGCACTGTGCACGTTCACACAATCAACTCACAAATAAACACACAACACGCAGTGTGACCTGCACCTGACTTGTTTTCCCTTCAACACGGACTGTCTGTCTGTGCTGGCTTTTTCATGATGTGATGTCCCTTGTGCACAGAGAGCACAGTGTGTGTGTGTGTGTGTGTGTGTGCTCGCGCGTGTGTATGTGTGTATGTGTGCATGTGTGTGTGCGTGTGCTCGCGCGCGTGTGTGTGTGTGTGTGTGTGTGTGCGTTACTGTGACACACAATTACCACATCACTCACTACCTCACTGCCTGGGAACTCAGCGGTCAGAGTGTTGGCACAGTCTGGAACATGAGGCAGAGGTTATGATACTAGCCTCACATTTGAGTGTGGAGATAAATTAACGTCTAACTCCAAATGAGCTCTTCATTTTTAGTGTTGGACCATAAAATAAGTGCTTATTCATCTTTAGTCCTCATAAGGGTCAAATTTACATCTAATGCTTAAAAACTGAAAGATTATTCCTACATTAATGCAACTATTATGCTCTTGTTCATTCAAAATGCTTGTTGTGGTCAAGCAAATATTTTGTACAATTTGATTATGAATTATTGCGTTGGGATTAAGGAGATTTGTTATTATTTATCTCTCCTATGAACCAATAGGACTCCTATTGGTTAATTTAAGGAATTTAAGGAAGGTCAGTTTAATAGGGCAACAGCAGAGGTATGTTTTGATGTTTTGGTGGATAATGTGATGGAGTAGCAGGTGTGGCAGTTGGCTGGAGGCTGATAACCACAGAGTTAGTAAAGATCTACCAACAGCCCATCCCCACCAATCTACTGGCACTGTCTCACGGGAATGGAAAACTGGAGTCAAACGGGAGAGAACATTGGACTCTGTTTGTTCACACAAATGCCTGCCTCTCACCTCACGCAACAATCAGCCCTTTTTCTCCTGTACCCACGCATTCCTGTGAAAACACCAGGCATATTTAACTGATGCCTCTTCAATAAATGTCAGATAACTGGTCGAGCACACACAGCAAACTGCTTTGTGTGTAGGACTTTGTCCTGGGCCTGGCTATAGTCAACCTCTTCGACTCTAAGCTGTTTTCAAAAGCCACGACTACATATATACGTTTAAAAGCATAACGTGATAGATAAAGTTAAAAATATGATAGATAAATGTTGTTTTTCCAACAACATTTAATAAATCCGGTTGACATTTTCTTTTTTTTATTAACTCCTGATCTTACAAAGTAAGTTTCCTCTTCAGACTGATCAGATTAGAAGTACTGTACACCATATAACTTTAAAACCTTTTTTCACCATTCATCATTCTTGTGTGTCTTCAAAGCCGTCTCTGCAGGTGTATTCTGTAAAAGCTTGTTGTAGTTGTTAAATTAAACACAACCGTTTCATTTAGCAAACCAGAGAAGCCAATTAGATACATCAAACTGTTTTGTAGATAAAATTACATAAACGAGCTAATTGCATCCAGGAACAATTACTTACTTATTACTTATTTCATAACCAGTGAGACCTGCTGTATATTGAAGTAAGGAAGCTACAGATTTAAGTTAAATAACTATATATGTATAGTTCTCACCTATCAGCAAAACATCCCCTTTGTAGCTGTCCATCCCCCTATCTCTCTCTCTCTCTCTCTCTCTCTCTCTCTCTCTCTCTCTCTCTCTCTCTCTCTCCATCTCTCTCTCTCTCTCTCT